>OZ037994.1:41050137-41307637 GCA_964035705.1 Porites rus
CGGTGAAGTTTAAATTATCGCTTTGTTATCATCCAAAAATTTTGCTACCATGGCAACGTGACGTAACGACTCTCCTCTCTATTTTCCGGTGGAAAGCATTTTCCATTAGGAGTTTTCACAAGGCATCATCAGTTCCAGGCTATTCACGGCGATATCTGTGCCACGAATGGAACTTGTGTCAAATGAACACGTTGTTCACTCAGTGGACCTCTCGGTGGAAGTTTTCGAAAGTTTTTTGGCAAACGGAAAACGCCACAGGAAACGAATCTGAGACTAAAAACGTGGTACAATATTTTCATTGCTCCAATAAAATGAATGAGTTGCAGAAATACTAGCAACGGCGAGACGCCGTCAATAAAGAAGAGGAGGCCAGTTCATCATTTGCACTAACAGTTTCCGCTGGCTATTTACAGTGTTAAGTTTATATGGCCTATATGCGAAATACTTCCTTTTCGTGTCTTTTCGGGTTGTCGATTTAGACTGTATTCGCAATCAACGATTTTATTAATTATTCATTGACTTCGTTACACCTTTGTAACCCAAACTGTAGTAAAACAAAAGAGCTCCATATACAGTATAAACATTGTTCAGAAGGACTTCTTATAACGCAAGTGTCAACTCAGTATGTCTACCCAACCTGTTTCGTGCGAACAAGACCACGAAAGAGAGGACCTCGGTAAGGCTATCGTTCTAACAATAAGGATGTAGGAATTGGACTTCGAGCGTCTTGTGCTTGGCTATCCGCCTCCTCGTTGTTGTTCCAGTTTTTTCGCAAAGTGAAATAGACTGTATAGTCAAGTTTTCCTGAACTATCCGTACTCGTTCTCTCTATCATCAGAAACAGAGACAGAACTCCTCCTTTGTTCTTAGCAATTATTCGATAATTCTTAGTATCATCTAAAGAATCATGGTGTCCTGACGTTCTGTCCGCCGTAAAAGGGAGATGAACGACGATCATTCAATAGCCCCTAGACTGGCATCTCGAAGCACGGCAAAGAACACTGGTTTGACGTATGTTTCATCAGCAGATAAACTCCAGAGGTGCAGATGGTTAGTCCGTGGGAGGACCTTCTCCAATTTCATAAAAGAGACTTCGTACATCCAACATTGAGGCGAGTTCAAGAACTTGCTTTTCTATACCGCCGTTGAGTAAGATCTCCGCAGGCAGCTTGGGGAAGCTCTTGGGATAGTAGTCTGAGCCCTAAATTGAGAACGTGGAATGACTTATCTGCACACAATGAATGATACACTGTAAATGGGACGCCAATACTTAGGGAGGGAACGTGCTTATTTGAAGGGGCGCTATTTCGTCCGTCAATTTTCCACCTCGGTAAGATTTTTAGTAATAGGTCCCTTGCATCTAGTTGTTCGAGTGGTACAAAACGGGCTTCCTGGAGAGCAAGAGATGCAATGGGAGAAGACAAACAAAGGAAATTATCACTTTAAATGATGGAAGCTCTTTGTTTGTCTTGTCCTAGTGCGTCGCTTGCTCTCCAAAATGTCGGTTTTGTACCACGTGAATGACAAGCTGCAAAGGACCAGCCCTGAAGGACCTATCATAAAATGAGGCTGAGTACTCAAGAATGATACAGATCTCGGAGGGTCTCGATCTGCATAATGCTACACTTCAACGTCCTGTTAGTTCCGATAATCTTACAATCTTACCAATCCAACCGAATTTCTGTCTTACTATCCTTCGCGTCATACTCCAAAGATTTATTGTATGTGTTCAAGGGACCCCTTCATGCTCTCTAGATGCCGGTTATGCGACTTTAAACCGAATATTAAATGAAAAAACGAGGGGCCAGGGATTTTTTGAAGCCGGGTGCTAAGTATAAATTCGAGCTTCTATGGTATGCGAAGAAAACTTGACAAAACAGAAAAAAAATGCGCTACTTTGCATGCAAGAAGGCCCGTTTTTTTGAAGAATTTTTCCTCCCAAGACGCCCCTCACTTTAGAAGTTTTCGATCGAGCAGGTATCATTTTTTTTTCTCTGAATAAATGTTGGTAGCCATTCTTTTTTAACCCATCTTTTTGAACGCGCTATTATTTTCAATAAATGGAAGGGCAGGTCACTGAGGTGGAACAGAAGGCCACTGTTAGGAAAAATAACCCCTGTTCTATTCATTGGCCACAACAATCAGAACAATGACCTGCTGGTTCCAAAACAATAAAAAGATGCATGGAATCGGAAAATATCCTCGCTACTCAGTCTTCCCAAAAATATTAACCTCGCGCTGCGCTATCGGTGATTATCTTATCGGTCAGGTATTATCTTAAACATATCACTATTTAAGGAACCCCGCCACTTCCACTTGTGCAACAATACCTTGAATGCTCGATGCAGATGCATGGTGTAAAAACAGAATACAAAACGAATAATCATCAAACGAAGAAACTCGTCATCAAGAAGCTGAAGGAAGGCTAGATCTGCAAGAAAAAAAGAAAAACTCATCTTAATGGATTTTCCGTTTACAAAGCCATTCAAGATCGTTCTTCAAACTGTGTCCCCATTTCGCAACTTTCAAAAAAATTAGCCACCATCCACGCTGACATTCCTAGGGCTTCGTCACGAGTTTGTTATAAGAAATCTAGGAGCTTTTCCTTTCTAGGAGACTTTTCCTGACTCTTCTAAAGTCTCGCGCTAAATTTGTCAAGGTTCAAAGCCGTACACATCCCAGATCTCGAAGTGTGCTGTGATCGGTCTACGTTTTTAACCTCTCGTTTTAGCAGTCGTTCGGAAAAGGTCCAGCGAGGAGACCCATTAGTGAGTTTAAATAACAGATGTTGTCCTCCGAGTTGTCTTCTTGCTATGTTTTTATACAATAGTTCGTCGTGAATCGAGTGAAATGTTCCGCCGACTGTTCGGCCATTTTTCTATTCACAACCAAAACCATACAACTTCGTCCCCAGGTCTTCTCGGTTAATGGTGTATTAACCTCCAACTGTGCTGCACTTTTGACATCATCGGTTGATTAATCGCAAAATTCTTCCAAATTTGGTCAACAGTAGCTGGTTATGGTGAGTCAAGCGTGTGCTTTTAGCCAATCAGAAACGGAGAAATATATTAAATGGACGACAAAAACATTTATAAGTTTGTAATGAACCGACAATTCAATCACCTGCCTGTCAATTTAAGTTGCAATGAGCTAGTGATTTGATTTGGTTAGCTATCGCATTACCAACACTGATGCCCCCATTCGAAGGAATCACGACAAGCAGCAAGACAGTCGACTTAAAACAGTTCTTAGACAGTCCTAGAGCATGCGCAGTTGACTTACCAACACATCGTGACCAGTCGTAAAACACTCGAAGACAATCGTTCATGATTCGTCGAACTTGTCGGTGACAGCTATCCCACAGGTCGCTGCGGAGATCAGCGATGCTACAGACATAACAAAAAGCCACCAATGGACTAAAGAGGAAGAGCGAGAATAAACTTCCCTTCCGACTTTGCTCTGAAAAACAATGATCCAAAGAAAGAGTTATACAGCCTGAGTAATGGAAACTCGATAGTACTATCATTAATCGTCGACTACAACCGAACCTGTATTAAGCGGACCTCTATTAAGCAGTGGCCCTTGAAATAACTAGAGTAGAAAGGCTACTGCCTTTTGTTTCATCTATTTAACAGACCTTCTAGTCTTATAACTTTTAAAACATTGAATGGCTCCGGTCCCCGTTATCTTGAAGATATTTTAAAATTTTACCATCAATCAAGGACATTACGGTCATCAAGGGATCATTTACGCCTTGAAAAACCAAATTTTAACATGAAAACTTATGGCAAGCGAGCGTTTTCCGTTTCCGCCCCCCGACTATGGAACAAGCTCCCCTTTAAAATTCGAGCTTGTTCTGATGTTAATCTTTTTAAATCTAAGTTGAAAACGTTTCTTTTTGAAAAGACGTATGACATTTAGTTCCATCATATTTGTGTTTTATTATTATTATTATTATTTTTCTTTATTTTCTTTAATTATTTTCTTTATTATTTATTATTTATTATTTTTATTTATTTATTGTTTTCTTACCCTTTTTAAGATGTGTATGCTAAAAATTTCCCAATATGTACAGTAGGGTTATATGTAAGCTTGTGCTTAATGATATTCTTATGTCCTTTTTTACATTGTAAAGCGCTTAGAACAGCGATGCATAAGCGCTATATAAATTCCATTATTATTATTATTATTATTATTATTATTATTATTATTATTATTATTATTATTATTATATTATTATTATTATTATTATTATTATTATTATATGTCACTGTCAAACCGAAAAGTCAAAAGTTTCCTTTGCTTGCGATTATTGACAGAGGAACTATATTCTAAGGCTTTCGTTTCAAGCACTGTTGGACTATAAAGGATGTGGTAAATGTTAAATGAATGTTTTTGACAATTCAAAGCCACGATTTTGCAAAGCTCACGACCGTCCCGCTTGAACCGAAATAAGCGACGTCCTCTCAGTCTCTACTTAAACCCAGAGATTTAAATATAAATCTTACTCGTCTCGTTTTCTCGATTCGCAATGTAAATCACGGAACCTTGTGTTTTGCACTTCGATTTACTGCCCAAGCGCTAAAACACTCGGTCCGGAGAACTTACAGCACGGACCTCGAACTCGCTTAGAGAGCTACGTAATTTGGTATTCGCCTATTAGGGCCCGAAAGTGTTTGAAGTGATCTAAATCTTTATCGAAATCTTAAATCTATCGCTTGAAAAATGCAGCAAGGCTTGATGCAGTTTCAAGTACGTATTTACCTTGCATTGTCGCGGGAACTGTTATAGGTGACATCAAGGAGATAAGCGGCTGCCCAAACAAACTTGGAAAATACTGCAAGTGAAAGCAAAGGTACGGTCAAACTATTTTTAGATAGAGATCAGGGTCAGATCAGTAAAGCTGCCACGGACTGGAAACGAGTTTGGCGAGAGATAAGCGTCCACTCAACGCGTAAATTAATAAGACCGACTGGTTCTTTCTTCCCGGATCTGTAACGTAGAGATGCTAGAACCAGACGTCACTTGAAGTTGAAAGTAAAAGAAAACTGAAAGGAAGGTTGGCAATACGGTAAAGGGCTGATTAATTTGTCTGTACTATGAAAGCCCAGTGACTGATTCGTTAGAATGCTGGTTGTCCTGTGGTACTAAGTGTATGCTTCGCGAATGTGAGCAGATTTAGCAGTAGGGCTGCGAGGCTTCGACCACAGCACGCGTTCCGACGTTTTTTGAGCGACGCACGTCAACTGGAAGGAAACCATTCTTTTCTTTTAACATGCCTTAACGCCACCACATATGTATGGCTAAGTGTCTGCACTCTCCTAGAGACGATTTGCCCAAAACTTCAAAGCGCGAGCGGAAAGTTGCAAAGAACTCGTTTCCAGCCCTTTTCAAGTGCTGTCGCGTCCTAAATTTGCTAAACCTTACGCTGCTTTGCAATAATTTTGGCTAAAACGCCCAGTATAGACAGTTGTTTCTGTAAAACGAACATTAATATCTGCCTGTGATCAGTAAATAGTCACTTTAAGAAGCAAAAACTGGTTCTTTACCATTTACATAGACAAACCGGTCGGTTCACGGTTTGGGCAAATAGAAAGCAAAATTCCGGACTAGCAAATATCGTCCCTCATTCGTGTTTACCATTTGTACAAATCAGTTCCTTTAACCGAAAAACGGCTAGGGAGGACTGAAACTGGTATCAAACGGGTCGTAAGAATAATGTCGAGGGATGCTTTCGATGCTCACACTGACCACTTATTTAAAAATTTAAAAATTCTGAATCTTGAGAGTATCTACAAACTTCAAATAGGAAAATTTATGTATCAATACAGATCTGGCTTACTTCCTTATAGCTTCAATAACATGTTTTTGGTGACACGCCAGGTGCTTTCTTATGGCACCAGAAGTTCGGAGCATTTTTATTTACCACAATGCAGGACTAATATAAGAAAGTTCTCCATCAGTTTCCAAGGTCCTAAATTTTTTAACTCTCTTAGTTTTGAAATTCGAAATGCAACAAGTACCGCCTCCTTTTGCTGTAAGCTGAAAGCATTCCTCTTATAATAAATAGTAATTTATATATATATGTATTTTTTTTCTTCCTTTGCTCTTTTATTTTCTTTTTGTTTTGTTTTTTTCTTTTTGTCATTTTGCTTTTTTTTAGCCTAGAACTGTGATTAGTACGACTATCTAATATACTTATTTTAAGATTTACTGTAGCTCTGCCATTGATTTTCCCATGTGTAATTATGATAATATTTTGTTCTAATTATCTAACTGAGGGAGCCCATTCCTTATAAGCCCGGTGGCTTCTCTTGGGCTTCCTCGCCATGAGAGTTTAAGTAATTAGATTTTATTAGATTTGTACAATTTTTGGCAAACAAAACAATAAACAAATAAACAAAGCTTTGAAGAAGTGGAACGCAAATTTCCGTTTGGAACATTCCGTCCAGAAAAACAGGACTATCTTTTCAGATGTTCCGTAGCTCCCAGAAGTTTCGTTGGAACGGGCGAAAAACTCGTGTTCCATTTAGACACATTGAACACTGCAAAGCTGATCGTACTACGTGGAAATTAACTTTGTAAGACATCAACTAGTCTCCCTCGCAGCCGCTCTGGTCGGAGTCACGCAAAAACGGCCCGGGCGGATGCGAAGGAGACTAGACATCAACACGACACCGATAGAACCCAAAACAGAGCGGTGTTGTAGCCGTCGACAACAGTTTCGCCATTACTTTTGCTCGTCAGGACGGCGCAACAACAGACAGAACAGAAGCTATCGACTTCTACAACCCCGCTCTGTTTTGGGTTCTATCGGTGTCATGTTGATGTCTTGCAAAGTTAATTTTCACGTAACACAATTAGCTTTGCAGAATTCAATGTGTCTACCTGGTATTCTTTGTTGATTAGGTTTTCTTTAGATCCTACGTTCTGCAGCATACTCGTTTGCGGTCCTTTGCAGTTAATGTTCATTGAATTTCAATTACTTTCCAACCGGATTTTCCGGAAACGTTTTGTAAGTAGTAACCAACTACTAACTACCTCATACGAGTCGGTTAGAACATGTATGGTGAGAACATGTATCTATAAGGAGTAAAATGACCGTAATGGGGTCTTGTTCATACTCACCCTAAAAGCATAACTATTGGAACTATCCACAATCACCATAAGAGGCTTCCTGCTGAACGGCACAAGGTCTTCTGGGTACAAGCTGAAGAACACAATTATGCAGTTCTTTGTATTACGTAATCCGAGCGTGTTCAGTTGAGCGTATTCTTGGGCCATCGTAGCCTAAGCTACGTACAAACGGACGCAACAACTCCCAACAATGTTGGGCCAACAATGTTGGAATTTGCTGCGTCTGTGTTGGTAGTGGTGTGCTAACGGATGCAACATCTCCCAACATTGTTGGGACCTGCATTGTTTAGTGGGAAGGATACAACCCATAAGACTTTCTAAACCATGTGTAATGCGCGTGCTTGGCCCTAACAATGTTGGAAGAGCTGTGCAAACGGATCCAACATTGTTACGCTATGCTTCGGCGATCACGGAACAAAAGAAATGTTGGGAGTTGTTGGTCCAAAAGTTTGACCGGTTGCAAGGTTTGCGCAACAACTACCAACAACATGCAACACGGTGTGCAAACGGACGCAACATGTAACATCCAACTATGTGGGGTGGGGCTTATAAGCCGCAGATTACGGTACACAAATGTCACGCACCAGTGAACATCCTTTAAGTTGGCTCTCGTACGTCTTGTACCTTCCTCGTTTCCCGCCTTTTTGTGGCACATGGCAACTCCTCCCAACTCGTAAGGACCTGGGATAAATCCCAAAGGAGAGAATTAAAAGATGCAAGTGTCAAGAGTTTATGCTAGTATCTCAATTGTTCACACGAAACTAGCCTGTTCCAAGCGTGGAAATTGTGGGAAGCGCAAAAAGATGTAAGCGAGAGAAACAGCTCTCTCTTCCTTCATATTTTCCCCGCACTCTGGCATCGCGCCGAATTCAACTATCCACTAACCTTCCTCTCCAGCCTTTGCGTTTCCAAGGCAACCATCACCGGAGACATAGACAAGCATAACGCCATTGCTAGGAAGTTCCTGGAGAGGAAAAACCGGCATACATAATAGTTATTTACATCGTTCTAGAATAGAGCTTTATGCTTTAACACTGGTATGATCCGCTTGTCAAAGAACTCGGTAGAGAGAAAGGATTTAGGAAGCAATGAGTAAAAAGACGCGATTTTAGAAAACTGAACCACCACCAAACAAAATTGTTATTAGCGCGACTAACGTATTATCAAGAAATCATCTCCGTTACTCAAGGTCAGGTGCCTTAAATGTGTTCTCGTTTTTAGAAACGACATTCCTCTCGCAATTTATCCTCTAACGTGACTCCTGCATGAATACCAGAAAACGCAGACCTCAACCCCTCTGCAAAATGTTCGCAGGCTAGGCCGGCTCCAGAGATGAGACATAGTTACGAGAGAAAAAATGTGTTTTGCTGCACAAATATATAACTAACCTTTAAACCACAGGCCAGAAAAACGTATAACTGTGTTATCGTCGGTTTGTATAGCAGATACTTGTGGGGATTGGGCCTCTTAGACAACGAACGAGCAATTTCGCTGGTTTCCTAAAAAAGAATAGCATTTCTCTAGCCATTTGTAATAACTACAGAAACAACAACAACAAGAGAAGTCAGCCGGATTTCGTCTTTTGATTAGAGACCTTTACATTCGACGACTACGACGATGAGATTTGACCTAAACGTTTTTCTTCGCGTATTCTGAAAAGCTACGAACAACTCGGAAAGCTTCAATTTACTTTTTTTCACAACAAAAATTTAAACGGTTATGTTTATAGACTGCTACTATCTTTATTAATAAAGGAGGTTACGCCCCCTCCCGAACGAAAAATGATAAATCTTGTAACATCATAAACTTGTTTCTATCAGTATGACATTTTGCCAAAACCAGTAGTAGAATGACAAGGATTATCACGTTTCCCCTGGGTAAGAAATTATCATATCTAAGCTTGCCCGTCTGGGCTCGCAAAAAATTTATTTCATTTTATAATAAACCTGAACAGGGCTCACTTTATAAGAGGGGCTTTCAGAGACTTCGTTGGCGGTGACCAAAGTACGTGGTGGAACTTCCTCGGGTTCCCTCTCCAAGGCCTGCAGCATGCGGAACATGTCCAAAGTTAACTCACTAAATTTTACCTGAAAAGCAAGGAAAGAAATGAGGATTGGTATGTTAAAATACATATTCACATCCAGTACTCTAAAATCGCTAACTTCAGGCTTTAGGCCGGGGGGAAAAAGTTGCCATATTTCCTTAACGCACTTTCCGTGAAGTATTCCATATCAGGCACATAGCCAGCCACCAGACCAAGATGCTCCCGAGGCCGTTAGCAGCTAGATTAACTATTTTGAGCGTATACTTTTTTTACCCGTTTCTGCCATTTAATGACAACCTTTCCCGACAAAAGTCAACCTCAGTGGCTCTCTTAAAGCTTGAAAAGAATACCTGCTTTTCACAGTTTCCCACGATAATAATTTCTTGTAAAGATAAGGCTGTTCCGCTGACAGGTCTTTGAGCTGGAATCTCCTGTAGTGGAAAATTGGAAGGAAACATTTTGTCCATTTTCAATCTAGGCATCACAGCCCATTCATAACACAACAACCCACAGTCAATTCACTGCTTTTGAAGGACGTAGCCTGTTGACAGACGGTCTGTTTTCACTTAAGAGACCGTGAAGCACACGCATGAAAATAAAACCCGCGGGGGATTTACGTTCTCGCGCGCTTAATTCACTCGCGTGCTTGTCGATTTGAACAGAAGAAGAAAACAACGTCTGTGTAAAGATAGTCTGTTTACAGACTTCTTATATTTTTGCTCGACAACGTGCAAACGTTTGTTTTGCTGATAGAAACCGATCACGTTTTTGCCAATTTCGTTGCCGTCGACGTTGCTTTGCGCCTGTTTACATGGAGGTGGGGACCCAAGGTAGGTGAGGTAACCCGCTTATGTGGGTTAACCAGCCTGTCCATATAATCTCTCCTCTGGTCACTCCACCTATCATGTAAACGTGACCCCATCAAAACGAGAGATTATATGGACAGGCGGGTTACCCTACCTAAGCGGGCTACGTCACCTACCTGGGGTCGCCACGGCAACGGGGGCGAAAACCAGACGAAAACGTTTCAACAGAAGAGTGTGCTACGCGACTTAGAAAGTACATATTTTTCTTAACTTTTGAAAACTCTCTTTGTGAAGACTACATTACAGAAAAATACTGGGGGTTTGGACTTCAAAACGATCTTGGCCCGTTGTCCTTGGAGGTGCAAACTACAAAAAGCTCGCAATTCCAGGATCTTTCATGTTCAAAACTTTCAAACTGTCGAACAATGAGCAAAGTATATTGAGTACTTAGACAACAATGACACGGCGTACGATGGCTTTTTTGAGTGGAAGAAATACTACAGACTCGAAAAGCCGGGTCTTATGTTCGACTGCGCACTCTGCGAAGCTATACATAGTACAAAGCGAAATACGCGAAAAGTCCATGACAATTTTGACAAACATTGGCAAAAAAAACAAATGCTATGGTCGGATAGTTACTTAGAGTAGAGGCCTTGCTTTTGCAAAGAGATTACACTATTTTTGTAATCCCTACCTCTTCTGAGGCTAGGGTCAAACGTCGAACTTTTAATTTCATGGGACGAATCTAACGCTAATAAGTGAGAACAACAGATTTTGCTTATTAGCATCAGGGGCACCCAACGGCAATTTTCGGGAAAATATCTGTTCGGAAGACGATTTGAGATCTAGAATTTTCGGAGCATTTGTTGTAAAATTTCTTGCCTGTCTGCCTCTTCTAAGATTTTCGAACATCTACAAAATGGTATAATTACCCATTTTTAACGGATTTTGACCCTAAAAAAGGTCACCTAGAATTTTCGGGAGCCTTTTCCTGGCTGAAATTTTCGAGAAAGTAAGTTTTTATCCCTATAATTTTCGGATCACTAGACTTTCAGCTAGGAAATCCGAACAGATAAAAAGTTTTTAGGGGATAAAAAATATGCCTATATCTACCGTTTGAATACTAAAATAGGTTCAACAATGCTGTGTTAAGTGGTTTTGAACTATATCCTCGTTGGGTGCCCCTGTTAGCATTTGGTTCGTCACATGGGTGAAGTTCGATGTTTGACCTAAGCCTTAAGGTATGATGAGAGTGTTAAAATGAAGATACGCTTCTAGATGTTCTCAAGCACATCTTGCAAAGTGTGTGTATGTTGTTTTTATCCAAACACTTGTTGGCGATTGGACTTCCCGCAAAGAAAACTGTTCGAAAACTTTTCCGTGCAAAATTCAATACAACGCATTATGAGAATAAATGTACCACGTGCTGGAATTCTAAGGAAGTTACCGTTAATTTGCTAGAAAATTCTTCACAGCACCGATCAGTTCTGTAGACTGTTAAACTAAGAATGGAACCTCGAGTTTGATAACGAATCGACGTTAAATGGTCAAAAATAAAATATGGTTACCGATTGATTTCTGATTCCTCAGTTTTTTAAAGGAAAATGAAAAGATTGTTTCTGGATAAGAAGATCGTCTATTTTTCCCTTTGAATTTTCTGCGTGCCGCCATTTTGCATTTGTGGGCTATGGTACAGAAAGGTTGATTCTTAACTCACATTTTCGGCCATCCTGTGTGATAGAGCGACGGGTACAACATCGGGGGTCATAACTGTCACCAGGGAGTCCGCCTGCATAAAAGAAGAACTAAGTCAACACGTGGTCAGCCATCAAGATAGGAAGATACCGTAAACTGCCGCTTATACTGAAGCCCTGGCCTGTTCTAAGTTCTAAGTGTCAAAAATATGGTTTCGTTTTCTGAGCACAGCGTAAACCAAACGCTAAACTTGAGATCTATAAAGTGTTTCAGGACCGCTTGACTTTTCTTAATCGACATATGATAGTTTAGATTAAATGGATTTTTTTCGATTTGTCAAATTCATTGAAAATACCGGACTGCCAGTCACTTAGTGTTTTGAAAACCTTGACCGGTTACCGGCCAAATAGCCACAGCGTTCGAGAAAAGGGCTGCAGGCCTTGGTGTAGCTCACCTCCATAAACGCTGTGACTTCACTGATCACCAGTCTCCACTCTTCATCATCCTCTGCCTCGTATACGCTCACATATTCCTCTACATAATGATGAAGTTCTTGAATAAGTTCTTTCACAAGATCCACCTTGTTGAGAAGCAGACTGACCACAATGAAGCGTGCATAATAACGCAACTTCTTTACCATCAAATCAGGTCTGAAAAGAAAACAAAAACAAACAAGTTGCCACCAAGGGCGTAGCCAGCCCATAGACCTGTATGCCCAGGCCTAAAAAGTTTTGGTTTGATCACTCTACCGCTTGTAATAAATTATGCATTGTTGGGGTGAGCTAAAAAGCTTAAGAGCTCAAAGTCATGCGTGCAATTTTCAGGATATGTGGAAATGAAAGTCAGCCGGGCCTACAACTAGTCGAAAAGCTGGCTACGCCCCTAGCCACGCTATCCAAACATATACCGGTCCCAGTTGTACAAGTGGAAAGCGCTATCCATTGGACAGTGATCAATACTGTGGATAGTGCTATCCAACTTTTGAACGTCGAAGTCCGTTTCTTCCTGCTGCTAAACTTTTGTTAGAAGATGTGCCCTGACCAATAAACAATCGATAGTTCCAGAAGGAATTTTAGCGAAAAGTATTTTGGATTTCCATGGCATTAGCCTTAAAAATCAGCCAACAACCACTGGTTTCCCCTCAAAATGACGACTGAGAAACGAGCACAGAAATTCCATACTGATGACGCGTCACTACCAAGCTCTGGCTAGATTTCTGGTTAGTGCTTCTGATTGATTGGTTGAAACAAATTTCCCTTGCGGAGCGACCAATCAGAGGTGCTACCCAGATCTGGGCAGTGACACGTCACGTATGGAATTTCTGTGGTCGTTCCTCGGACGTCATTTGCACAGGGAAACCAGTGGTGGGGTCGCAAAATCTCGGCTGTTTTTCTCAGGCTACCATGGGATTGGCTAAGCAGTCAAACGGCCAATATGAGAAGCTAAGGACCGAAGTAGCGCATCTCACATAAATAAACACACTCCACGCAACACTTTTAAGCAACTCATAACCTACCCAGATTATTTGTACATAGTAAAAATTTTTGAAATCCCCTGGCCGCCCTTCAGGCAGTTTAAGTTGTATCACTCAGAATTTTACGATTCCGTTTTTATTGGATTTATTTTTTCAAATCCACACGGACTAAATTAGACCATTTCGGAGTTGCCTTAAGCCTCTGTTTCAAAGCGAGGCCAAGTGCGAAGCTAACAATATGAAAATACGGTAATTATTTATTCACATGCAAATAAAACTCATTTTCACTAGAAAAGTTTTGCACTTTGCCCAGTTTTGAAAGTGAGAGTTTTTGGAACTCGGAAAAAATACCATAAATGATCAATAGATGCCTAGAATGTTTATTTGATTTGAGGAGCAGCGCAAAAACAAAAACCAATAAATGTTTCTTACTTTTCTTCCTTGCTAGCTTGACTGTAGTATGCTCTGGATCGGATAGCAGAGTAAAATCCAAATGACTCGTGAAGATAGTTTGCTTCACTTGTTCTTAGGCTGGAAAGGTCATTAAGAGATTTCACATTGATTAACACAGCTTTTCATAAGATGATGATGATGATGATAAACTTTATTTCAGTGTCAGGTCTTCTAGCTGGCCATGTAAGGCCTACTAATAGGGGACACTAAATTAAAATACTGTAAGCTCTAACTAATTAATATAAAAAGTATATTTACAAAGCATAAAATTTACAAAAATATACATCCTAAAAAAATTTTGATAAAACGTATTCGGATTTATCATATAAAATAATACTTATTGGTTTAGAGGTGTCCTTATTGTCTGGAAAATGTCATTTATGTATGACATAAAAAGCAGTTTTTACAGCCCTCTGTGATTACTTATTCAAGATCTACCTTGCAAATTTTCCTTTTTAAAGCTGTAAATTGATTCTACATTTTTTACATCCTTGCTTAGTTTATTATTAGATTATGTTGTTTATTATTAGATTAGATCATGTTGCTTAGTTTAGACCATATTACTGGGCCCACATATCTCAGGCTATGTCTCCAGTAAGTTGTTGTGTTGTATCGAGGAATCAAAAAGTCACCAGAATTTCTGAGTCCATAAGGTTTAATTAATACTAACTTTGCTGGTGTGTTGTATGTGATAGTCACTACTAGGTAAGCCCTTGTCATGACTAAGGAAGGTATGGTAAGAAGGACAACAGAAACAAGCAACTTGTTTTGCAACATTGCTGCTAAAAGGGTTGAACAACCTGTGCAAAAATCAAGATCAGAGTCAAAGTGCCCTTATAGAAGTTTAATACAGAAGCAGCAAGATTCAAAGTGCAAGATAATGCAAGATGCAAAAAAAGATGTCCTTACTAGTAATGATAGTAAAGCTGTCCAATTTTAGATGCAATTTCTCCAATTTGCCATCTTTTTAGGTTATATTTGGCATCCAGAATTGACCTAAAATAACAATACAATAAAATAAGTTTCTTGACATATCCCAAGCCGGGTTTTAAAAATTAATTTACAAACAGTTACGAAAGGCAGAAAACCTAGCTACAATATACTCTAAAACTACTAGAAAATAGCTAAGATGAAAATCAGGATTTCTTTCATGGACTCTCATCCAAAATAATTTAGGGGTGTGTGGAAAACAAGTGTCGAAGTCTCCCTTTTGACAAACTTGTCCATAGGTTCCTATCAAAGACTCTGCTTTTTTCTTTGTCCTGTGCATATTGTTCTCTTGACATGTTGATCACATCATCTCTCATTTCTTCAGCGGGCTTAAAATTTACCACCATTCTTTATTTATCACACACGATGATTTCGACATTGCTGATCCTAGCAGTATGCAGGACGCACGTCATACGTATAGTATATGACCCAGCTTGCCACGAGTCTTCCGTAGACCCGTGTACGGAAGGTCATGGGCTCAAATCCTGCCAGGGACTTTGATTTTTTCGTTGCCCTATGCTCATGACATTTTGATCACATCATTTCTCATTTCTTTGCCAAGCTTAAAATTTGCCATCATTCTTTATTTATCAAATCAAAAGTAATTCTGACTGGAGAATATGGAAGTTTGTCAAAAATCAATTAGGGCTTTGCACTAGGCACCCCTTAACTTAACACTTGCACCCCAAATAGTGGCCAAAGTTAATTAAACATTTCCAAATTTCATTTTGTGAAATGAGGAAAAACATAATATAGTACCAATAATCCATATGGAAGTGCTGCTGAAGATGTTTCATTTGAATGGTCACACCATGGCATTTCATTCACAGACTCAATATCTAGAACTGAACACCCTTCAAAGACTCTAAAATCTCTAGGAGGGAATGGGCTAAGGTAAAAGGGCTTATGATAAAACTTATGATTTATGTGTTGAGTTGAGCATGGCTATGGTTTTATATGGAAAGAATCCCAAATTACTGAACTTGCATTATATCCAAGGTGTCCAATATCTTAGTTTTGTGCATGAACTAAGATTTCTTTGGTGTCCCAAGTGTGAAAGCAAGTTGCCTGAGGCTAATGGGTGCATGCTTTATGCTATCACACAGTTCTACCTTAACCACACATTGTGTTCTTAATGTTGTTACTTTTTATAAGTTTGAAAACTTGAAATTGATATCTCACACAAACAATATTATTACCTGTGCTTCTGCTGAAACTTCCATAACTGGTTAGCAAAAAAAATACATCAAAGTCAAATTTCAAGTGCTAATAAAAGAAATTAAAAGGTCATATGACTGTAATGGCAGGGATGGAATTAAACTGCTATTCAGAATAATGCAAACTTACTCTAGTATAAACATCAAATGTTTTTCCAAAGTGGGTCTGCCAATGCTTGTTTCCAAACTGTGGTAAGTCTCTGACAGTGTATAAATTGGAGAAACAAAAACAAAAAAAAATTTAATAACATCATAAAATTAAATGACAATGAAAATTTCATTTAAAATAATAATACTGGTAAATAAGACAGGATACCTGAAGTCTATAATAAAGAGTATATCAGTTGAGAAGATTCACTTATACTTTGGTTTCTTCATGCACTCCAAACTGAATTTTCCTACTTCCTATATGCATTTAAAAAATGAAGTCTGACACTGTACTAATTAGTATTAAGCAGAGGCGTTGCTTTTACAGTACCCAGGTAAATTCTGACAGGTGACGTGGCCTTGAAACAACATCATAAAACATGTGAAATGGTGTCAAACAGCAGACTGAAAGACACTGATGATGTAAAATATTAAAAGGCACATTGCTTCCTCCTCAATAACTGAAACAATAATGGATTTTCATATTCAGACTAACAGCATAGGACCCCCATTCCCCCCTCTATCACCACCAAAAGGACCTCAAGATACAGTGTGCAACAAATGCAGACTGCAGACTTGCAAATAAACAAGGGAAACAGTGCTGTCAAATGCTCTCAAAACTATGACAGAACAGACTCAATGTTGAGGTTTGGGATATAGTTGTGATTTTTGTAAGATGTTTACCCACAGGTAACTCAGGCTCAGTATTTCTGTCCTGTATGGGTTTCATATGACATGAGTAAATATAGAGAACATAGAAAATGGAAATAAAAATCTATGTAAACCATGTGGCAAGTTGTTGTTGTCCTGGTAAGTTTCATCGATTTTTATTTCCATATACATTTTCTAGCAAATTTCCAAACCTAAACTTTGCCCCATATGTTCTCTACATTTACTCATGTTATCTGAAACCCGTACAGGACACAAATAGTGAGCCTGATCAAGTTACCTGTGGTTTATCTGCATCTGCCAGTCTGCACATCTATAGTCTGCATTTGTCTGCATTTGAAGGAGCGATGCACGTGCAGAAAAACCCAGCAGGACAGATTTTATCTTATGCCCTCAGTGCTTATTTTTTCTACTGAAGAAAAGATCATTTCATGCAAATCCTCTTTGCATAATAATACACTAGCCAGAAAGCGTGGTTAGGTCGGGGGGGGGGGGTGGGGTGGGGGGAGGGCAAACAATACCATTATGGCAAGAATTGGCATATATTCAATTATAACTTCTTGTCACCTAATTTGAAAAGACGAAAAAAAGTAAAGGGGCACCAAGGATACAAACACCTCTGTTACTCAAGACACAAACAGTAACTCTTTGCTGAGCCCATCCCACACTACAATAACAACACACCCTCAACTTTGCATACTCAGAAATGTTTCAACTTCACGTGAAAACAGGTACAAGAAAAAGCCACAAATAAGAGTCACACCTTAGCGAGTTAAAAAGCTGTCGTGATTTCTCCTGTAACTGGCAAAACTCCACGACGATCTTTCTTTCTTCAGTTTTGGAATGCGTCGCATCGTTATTTACATCTTCCGCCATTTTGTTTGACAAGAGACTGCTGTCTGCAGTTTCTTTGGAACGCTGGCTCGCATCCAGTCCCAATCTCTTTTGTTCATTCTTTTATATTTTCTTTTCTTTTTCTTTCTTTTTCTCTTTCTTTCAAACCCCCAATTTTTTTATCAATAAGAAGGAAAAAGAAGAAGAAAGAAAGAAAACAAACAAACAAACAAAACACAAAATTACCACTAGACTTTTTTCCGCTTTTCATTTTCTATTATTCCTTCTGTTTTCCATAAGTTTCCTTAAATCGCCAGGTTACCCAGTAAAAACTATATTTTTTCCAGTCATGTACATTTTACGTGATCGTCAAGAGGAAAATCTATTTAAAGTCGAACTCGTGACAAAATAACCTTCAGTCATTTCACATACGAAGTCTCCGTTTCAAGATGATCTTATAGATGATTTCTGAGGTTTAAAATGGAGAGAAGTGTTACTTTCGAGCTTGGGTTTTTCGCTGGTAGTCCATCGAAGCCGTCGACTCAATTGAACAAACCGAGGATGCGACATATTTCAGACCGCCACCCAAAACAACTTCTGGACACTTTAGATGCTTTGCGACGATGTCAGGAGCTGTGCGATGTAGTCATAAAGGCGGGTAGTAAGACTTTGTTCGCTCACAGAGTTATTTTGGCAGCATGTAGCCCGTATTTTCGCGCCATGTTTACCGGCGAGATGGCAGAAAGCCGACAAATGGAAATCACAATTCAGGATGTCGATGAATCCGCTATGGAATTGCTAGTTGACTTTGCCTACACGTCTTCGATAACTGTAGAAGAGAGCAATGTCCAGTCACTTCTCCCGGCCGCTTGCTTGCTGCAAATCGCAGAAATTCAAGATATATGTTGCGAGTTTCTAAAACGCCAGCTTGACCCCTCGAACTGCCTTGGTATCAGAGCTTTCGCCGACACTCATGCTTGCCGAGATCTCTTACGAGTCGCTGATATTTTCACTCAGCACAACTTTCAAGAAGTTATGGAAAGCGAAGAATTCCTTCTTTTGCCTGTTACTCAGCTACTCGATATTCTGTCGAACGACGAGCTTAACATTCGTTCTGAAGAACAGGTTTTTACGGCGGTCATGAACTGGGTGAAATATAGCATTTCCGAAAGGCGATGCCATCTTCCACAAATACTCCAACACGTTCGGTTACCTCTGTTACCACCCAAGTTCTTAGTGGGAGTAGTTGGCACAGATCCCTTGGTAAAAAGTGATGAATCTTGCCGGGACTTGGTAGATGAGGCAAAGAACTATTTGTTATTACCTGAACAAAGGTTGCTTATGCAGGGTCCTCGTACACGACAGCGTAAACCCACTAAATGCACAGAAGTGTTGTTCGCGGTAGGGGGGTGGTGTAGTGGAGATGCCATCAGTAGTGTAGAACGCTATGAGCCTCAGACAAATGATTGGAAAATGGTGGCCACCATGAGTAAGAGACGCTGTGGTGTAGGCGTAGCGGTTTTGGATAATTTATTGTATGCTGTAGGCGGCCACGATGGTAGCAGTTATCTTAACAGTGTTGAAAGGTATGACCCCAAGACTAATCAGTGGAGCAGTGATGTGGCACCTACTTGCACGTGTCGAACAAGTGTTGGTGTTGCTGTGCTAGATGGGTAAGTTTAAGGTAATTTATTAAATTGACTTTTACTGCTTTGAAGTCAAACCATTGCAGTATGATGACTTCAACCGGGGCCACCTAAGGACTTTTAGCCAATCAGAAGTCACTCCTTTAACGAAGAAATAAGTGTGTGGACCTCATCGGAAAGTGTCCTATTTTTCAATTGGTTAGTTTCACCCCTACATTTTGCCATTTAGAATGGCTTACTTCTAGCAAGAGCCAATCAGGGACCAAAGAGTCTTGTTTTCATTTTTCTCATGATCAAATTAAAATTTTTACCAGTTGACTTACGTTACCTTCTAGGAAGTGAAAATCAAAATCATGTCTGTGCAGCTGAGAATTAATCAGTTTGGTAGTCTTTACAATAACTCTAGAAACTTTCCATTCTTTGTCCGTGAAAGGGTTCTAGATCTCAATAACCTTGGAAATCTCAATGTGCGATCCCTCAAGAACTTGGAACCAGAGGAAAGTTTAAAGAAATACATAATGCTAATGAAATGTCACTTAACACTGCACTTAGCATGCTTTCCCATCCCGTGATGGGTATGGGGAAAATATTAATTTATCTCTCCAGAGATGCAAGGAAAAAAAAAGCTTTTTCACAGCAAGTGAGAAGTTTAGGATTAACTATCTTTGAATTACTTGACAGTTTTATAGGGTTTGAATTCCCTTTCGTCTGAAGAGGTAGATTGGGATTACTCCATGTCCTCTTGGGTGATAAAAACAGTGCCCAGCGCTAGACTGGCTGTTGATTTTTTTCTTGTTGACTGCAAGTGTTTCTAGTAACTTTCATGAAATATTTTCCCAAGCTTAACACTATTTCAGGGTGATTTATACAATTCAAAATAGCCTTAAATAATTTTCTGTGGTAATTTTTTTTGTCCCTAGGGGGTACCATTTTAATAACTTCAAAGACATGCATTGTCATCTGTAGTAAAAACTGTCATTTAATGATCGTTTTTCTTTAAATTGTTCTTTTTATATTTTTTTGCTTCAATTTATAAGAGGACAAAAAAAATTCATTTAACTTTTTTTCCTTAAATGCCCGCGGTACAAATGTAGATGCTCTGTTGTTCTTTTAAACTCAAATTGTCTGTGAACAAAATTGAAGTGATTTTCCTCCTCTGAATCCTGGTAAAACAAGGTTATATTAGCCCTGGAAAAAATCACATGATTTGCACAAATAAATGCATATAGTCTAGACCTTTCACACACTTAATCTGCCCAGTTTAAATGCTGCATGATTTTCTTTTTTATTGCACCCTGTCAGAAGGCCTGTGGATGCACTAGTATCTTCTTTTGCTCTCTTTCTGATCAACCAAGGAAATTCTTTCAGGTACATGTATGCTGTTGGTGGGCAAGATGGTGTTTCTTGCCTTTACATTGTTGAAAAGTATGACCCTCAAGAAAACAGATGGTATAGAGTAGCCTCCATGAGTTCCCGAAGATTGGGTGTGGGCGTGGCCGTTCTTGATGGCTACCTCTATGCTATTGGAGGTTCAGACGGTACCTCACCCTTGAACACAGTAGAAAAGTATGATCCTAAAACCAATCGCTGGAGTCCTGTTGCTCCCATGGGAACAAGGAGGAAACATCTTGGAGCTGCCTTGTTTCAGGATAAACTTTATGTTGGTGTGTATGATTTACTGTGTTTGTTAACGATGGAAGTTTTTGCATGTAATGTTGACAAAAGCATGAATACATCTGTACATCAACTTGACTGGTCCCTGTTCAGCAGTAATTTAAGCACCTCTCATTTTGAAAAAATAAAGCAATTTTCACAGTGCATGACGCCACAGTGGTAGCAGAACATTTCAGGCAATAAAAAAGGTGTTTATGCTCATGTTAATTAGCTCATAAGCAAAAAGAAAACATTTTTATTGCAGAAGTGAAATCCAGATGTTTTTGTTGATTTCCCGACACTATATTTAGTGCCCCATGTTGGTACACAAGCATGGCTTCTCCATACAAAGTTCTAAAAACTTGCGTGATACTTTTTAGTAAATAACTAAAAAACTGTGCACTGCACAGAGCTGAGACTTGGATATGTTGCATATTTATGACTCTCGAATATCATTTCATTTTCATTGAATGGTTTCAATTTTCTTTTTTCATTGCTTGACAGTGAAAACACGCTATAGCCATTCTGTTTCATTCAACATGATATTTTTGCTCTTGTTTTAAGTTGGAGGACGGGATGATGCAACAGAACTCAGCAGCGCTGAATGCTATGATCCCAAGGCAAACCAGTGGTCTCCAGTGGTGGCAATGAATTCTCGCCGCAGTGGTGTTGGACTTGCAGTAGTGAATGGACAGTTGCTTGCTGTTGGTGGTTTTGATGGAAACACTTACCTTAAAACAATCGAAGTGTTTGATCCAGTCTCAAACCAATGGAAGCTGTATGGTGGAATGAACTATCGCAGGCTTGGGGGTGGGGTTGGGGTCGTACAGCTTCCTCTGAGTGATGCATTCGGATGTTGACATGTTAAACTCAACAACAGAGATGAGCATGGGGGGTGGGGGGGTGTGTGCCTGTCAGGCTGGTGGAGCTTTGAAATTGCAGCCAGGTGCAAGTGTCTCCTTGACAACGTTGAGAGTGGCATTCACCCAGGCACTGTCAGGCTGCTATTAAAAACCAGTGGAACCGAACATACTTACCATATACTTACCCCAGGGTAGGGCTGGGTAGGGAGCAGAAAAACATTTTGCAAGCATGAGCCAATACAGACAACAACATACAAACATATCATCATCATGATAACAACAACAACAACAACAACAACACAAAACGTCATACAAACATAATGGCCTGACCTCAAGAGAAGGGCTGTAAAAAGACCCATGAGCTCCCGTGATGCAATTAGGGTGCCCCTGCATATCTCCTAAAAGCTACATACATGTCTTGAGTTTAACTTACATTTAGCTTAAATTTCATTTAGCCACATGGTAGTGATACACTGTACTAGATATCTTGCTGGTTGCCTGAAATGGTGTTGTGAAAGCTGGCCCTGTAGGCAATTTAGAGGCAAATGAAGCAGAGCAGTTGCTCCAGTAAAATCTTTGAAGTGTCTTGCTTGTGCTTTACAACAAAAGCAAAAGCTGACTCTGTATGGCTAAGGCAGCTATAGGCGTGGCTCATGCAGTCTTCAAAAGCTCTTGAATTTCAGCCACCATCTTAATAAGTCTTTGAATCTCATTTGAGTCATTTAAAAGCCACTGAATTTTATATTTCACAGAGAAAAGTACTTGAAAATTAAGATATTTCATTCTCAATTTAATTGCAATTTTTATTTGAGATCATTATTTGACATCCAACTTCACATGTACACAGATATTTTATCACACTAATTTTTGAGCCTTGTTTGCCAAAATTTGTTTCTTGCTTTCTTCTTTCACTGCAGTGTGTGTTTTGTCATTGTTAAAATGAGGGCCAAGGGTAAGTGCAAATGCATATGTTTGACAATTTAGGCAATGTGGCCAAGTGCTTGGCCTTAAACGTCTTTGAAAAGTGCTTGAATTTTGTTTGGCGTTTTTTGTATAAAACATGTACACATTTTTACTGACAGTGACCTCGGTTGGTATTTTCATCTGGCTACAGCCCCAGAGGCTCCTTTTTTAGCCTTTTACGCAACAACGCCGAAATCCTTGTTCTGGGCCAGAACCTGTATACCAGGATTTGAGTATGCGCAATGCTTTTTAAAAAAAGCCAGTGTCAATTTGCCAAACAGGTTAAAGGGAAATTTGAAACTCATTTCCAGTAATAAAGTTAAATCCTTTGAGGGCCCAGAACAAGAATATCGGCGTTATTTAAGGAGAGGGGAAAAGAGAGCACGTCTTGTCGCTCTTCCTATCGCCCCCTGAGCTCTCACCAGTCTGTGTGACGAGAACATAGGAGAATTACAGGGAAAATATTGCAAAAGAGGCAAAAGGAAGCTTAATGGACCGTACTGAAAAGAAAAAGACTGGAAGTCATTAGACCTTTTTAGCTTGTATGTTTTGTTTTGCCACTTCAGACCAGGTGATGATGTTACCCCCCAGAGAACTGTTTCATTCAAATCTGTTCCTATGCATGTGCTTCCACGTGTCTTTGTATGCATATTTTATGACAAAACAGAAATAAAAATTCCCTGGAGAAAATTACGCGATCTGAATTGGGATAACAAAACGTAAAAGCTAAAAAGGTCTATTTCAGCTTTAGATCAGAAATAACATGCATAGTACTAAAAGAGTTTCTAGTGTAAAGCTTTACTTGATTGTACAGTAATCCATAAGAAATGCAAAACTGTAGATGTATATTTGTAACTAACGCTGATCGGGTAAGGAAACTCGAAGAGAACTACATAATCAACATTTATTTAAAAGGCTACGAATAGGTGATTATAAGTAACCCAAATATTACAAAAAATATATTTTGCCTGTATTATAAGTTAAAATAATTATTCGTTACATGCGTTTTATTTCGTGTGTTAAATGCTTTCTAAGTTTATTACTCAATACAGAAGCCTTTTCCGATCAATTGTTGTTTGTTTTTTCTTCCTTTTGCTCTCTTTTCAAGACTTGAAAACCCTCAAGAGCCAAAAATCATGAGATTCTGAATCTAGAGTGGGGAAAAGTAGTGAGAAGTAGGAAAATTTTCTAGTGGAAGGACTTGCAGCAGGGTTTATGGGTCTTAGAATCTCATATTTTTACAAGATGGAGCAGTGAACATCACGATCAATCTTCTTTCGTCGCTTCACACGTTTATTAGGGGCCATCTTGAAATGAGAAATTTAGTGTTTTATTTGACTTAACAGTGAGTGTGCTCATTTGGCGGCAGCGGCAAATCGCGGTAGGGTCTCCCGTAGGCTGACACGTTTACCAGTCAAACGAGACCGCTAGGCGTTTACTTCCCGACGTAACCACTTGAACCAAATCGAACGTTTTATTAATCAAGCTTAATCGAACTTAATCAAACGATTGGGTTCGATTAAGTTCGGTAATCGAACACAATCAAACTCTCACAAAACAATTTGGTAACTCGAACCCAATTGAACTTTGACTGAGTTCGATTAGGTTCGATGGTAGAAGTTGGCATACATTTGATTAAAAATGGAACGTTATACAGGCAAATTGCGCGTGTTTTGCTTAATGTTTTCTTTTTCTAGGGCGTCTTACTACTGAGTATATTTCGGGAGTGGTTGTAGCGGATCCCTTTTTTTCCTACTTTTTTGAGAAAACCTCCTATTTTTTGGTTCATGCTGTACGAAGACTTTTATGCTAGTCAATAAAAAGATTTAACAAGTTTTTCCGGGTATTTTAAGAAAATATATAATAAGTTAATATATTAAGTTGTTTTCGTCTTTAACGGACAATTGCCTGGATGACATCAATCGCAAACATTTTAGGACAAGAAACAGTTGTCCATGACTGCCACATTCTGGTCCCCAGAGCTCGTCGTTTCTTTTGGTCATTTGTCCGTTTACAAATTAAGCCGAGTGGCTGTATTGACGAGAACGTGGCCGCCATTACCTAGGTGATATGGCTGGCGCATACGAAAGGTACTGGCCTCAGTGCTGAAGTGAGGTTCAGTGCTGAAGTTTAGCTCAACGACGGAAAACTTTGTTTGTAAAGGCTCGTGGGTAGTACTCAAACTTCTCACTTTACTGCTTTTTCAAATAGACAAAACAGGTCGGATTGACCATTTTCACATGGACCATACTGCACTTTGTTTACCCCCCACCCCCCCCCCCCCCTCCAAAAAAAAACAATAATAATGCATAACCATTGTCTTCGATTTCTTTTGGGACGAAAGTAACACCGAGGAAAAATTGGTTATGCAAAATTTTGAGGGGTAAATAAGGTGAATTATGGTTTTACGTGAAAATGGCGATTTCCCACGATCGACGTAAAAAGCCTGGTTCTCATACCGTAAAATTCCCAATATAAGCTCCTCCATGTAAAAGCCCCTCCAAAGATAAGCCCCCCAAAACCGTAACGCAAAAAACCCTCCGTTAAATTGCCCCTCCGAATATAAGCCCCCCGGGGGCTTGTACTTGGAGTAAGACAAAGCAAAAATGGTAAATTTCCTTCCCACTACAAGCTAGCCCAATCGATTTTGAAACGCAAATTTCCATCCGTACATAAGCCCCCCCGAATATAAGCACCTCAAAAAGGGCCTTTCAAAAATATAAGCCCCAGGGCTTACTTTCGGAATTTTACGGTATGCCGCCGATGCATCTGCAACGTAGCCGCCGGTACCGTCTGGAGTACTTCCCAGACGAATGAAAACATGCGTCGCCGGCAACTAGAGCCATCGTAGAGCTTTACCGCCGGCATGCCTGCGAAGTTGAACTCGAGTCAACTCCGCAGGCATCCCGGCGATAAAGACTGGGATGACCAATGTTGCGGGCCACTTCTGTTCTCATATCGAAACAGTATCCCAGGCAGCACCAGCGGCCATATCGCAGGTGCATCGGCGGCATATGAGAACCAGGCTTAAATCAGACACGCGGATTTCATGTTTACAGTTCGAGAGGTCTACGTCTGAAATGTTATGCACCGCTAAGGTTGTACTTTTAAGTTGCTGTGCGCATTCAGTTGCTTTCAGCCAATGAAAAAAATCGTATTTCCCATTCCAGCCAGAGCCACTCTTCCGTTTACAAATTAAGCCGAGTGGCTTTGGAGACGAGAATGTGGCCGCCACTGCCCATTTTCGTCCCCAGAGCCACTCGGCTTAATTTGGCACTGACCGGGTAATATGGCTGTGCACATGCGTAAGCCGGTACTGGCCATAGCTGGGAGGTTTAGTGCTGAACTTTGAGAGAGAGAACCCTGGAAATGAGGTTTATTTTAAGTAATAGTTGCGATTGACGTTATTCAAAGATCGCCTACGTCACCCAGGAAATAACAGGGATTATAAGCATTCGTCTGTTAAAAATTAAAACAACCTTATATTCTTCACTGTTGTTAAACTTTGGGTCAGTTATTTTGCAATTTTCTTAAAGATCTAAAACATGTGTGAGAGTTTTCCTGTTCCACAAATAACCATTTCGACAGTGGAAGATCCCTTTGAAGGTCTGCAAAGACCTATGCTGACTTATTTAGAGAAAACGAAAATAAATTGGTCCAAGAGAAGAAGAAATAGGAAGGAAGAAGATATCGAGGAAATACTCGCAAAACAGGACATCAAGAAGCTTAAGCGTGATGAGAGACTAACAGTATTTTTGGAGAGGATAAAAGAAAGAAGAAATGCTGTCTGTGAAGTATTGATGCCTAGAGACTATTTTGCTGACCTTTCACATCTTGAACTGTTAAATGTACTGAAGCTATCAGGCTTGATATGACATCACTGAGGGAGGAGTTTTCCAGCGCTTTCAGTCCAAGTGCTAATGGATGGGGGATCAATCGCCAGATGGACGTGATACAATATTACCAGGTTCCGCCTGAATAATACCCACGTTAAGGTTGATTTCCACTGACCCGTTTTTGGCTACGCACGTAAATTTTAATCACGTAAATAAAATAGAGGCAAGATAAAAAGTGCTGAGCTTAAACGAAAAATTGAGGGAGGTTTAACTTTTACGCTCACGAGTGACCTTTCATAAATTGCCTCTATTTTATTTGCGAACGAAAATTTTACGCACGTACGCACGTAATCTGGAAATCAACCCTTACCGAAGGAACTGATTTTTAAGAACTAAACAATTCTGTAGCACAGTCAAGTGCACAAATGAAAAGGGGGTGTAAACCTTAACTTCTTTTACCAGTTACTAGTTTTTAAGATTACAATGATTATTAACAGTCAGTCCTAATTTTTAAGGTTAGTTGTAAGGTCATTTAATTTGGCGAGACGTTCAAAGGCGAGCCAAACGGATGAATTCGTGTAGAAGGCAGAAGAAACTCATCAGTTTGCAGCTAAGTCGCTTTTAGTTCGAATTTTTCAATGCCGCATCGCGGTACGCAAAGTTTAAGTTCAGCAGAGGCTGTAAGGAACCTTGAAAGCTAATAACAACGACGTCGGTGACGAGAACTTCAATAAAAGAAAATCAAACAAAAACTTTGCACGGCAGCAAACGTTTTTGTACATTTCTTTGCCGTCACTGCACGTTTTGCCCGGGTCACGTTTTGTTTCCTCAGGACGTAAATAAGCCGCGACGAAATTTTCCTTCTCTTTCTTAACTTGGATATGATTCTTAGAAATTCAATCCCAGGCGGATTCCCCTACATTCGACAAAGTAACTGGGTTGAAATTCGATGTAATCATCGCGATGAAGACTGAAAGAACGCGAATTCACTTTTTAGGCGAGTTTTTTGCCGCCTGCGCCGTCCTCGGATCTTAAGTTCCCTAATTATTATCCTTGGGCGAAACAAATATATTAATTTTATGGCTGACTCCGCTAAAGGACTAGATGGGCCTCCTCCAGCTATTTTGTCCTCTCGGGATATCGCCTGCTTTGACAGGAAACATTTTGTTTTGACTATGAAAAATAATTTATTGACTACGCTTATTCAGTCACTGTGAAAAGTGTGGCATAAACAGCCTTGTAGAAACTTATTCTAATTTCTACGTTCTAATTTGTAGTATATTTTAAGGCTCATTACGGCAGTCGTTTCTTATCTTTCCTGCCGGCTGAGGACTCGACATGGAGCGATGGAAGGTGGTTGTTTACGAAGGCTACGATTGAGATCGAAAAGTGTGCGAGAAATTCATAAAAATAAAAATAAATAAATCACTGAATTAAATAATTCCTCTTGTTTAACTATTTCGGCGGGAAGTGTTGTAAACACTGACATATAACTGAAAAGCGTTTATTCAAACTCGCATGGCATAAAATCAGTGAGCTATGAAACCATTTGTAAATTAATAAATATATCTATAATATATGTATTCTAAGTAACTGAATGTTGCGTTTATTAGCCTCTCTTGCTTGCGCTTCATTTAAGTTTCTGTTTAAGAGGACAAAATAGTACATGCTTTACTTTCTATTTTTACTGTTTTAACGCGTTGCAATACAGTAGTTTTTTGTGATGTTCAAACTGGAGCGGAATAACAATTGCCATAATTACCATGAGTCATTGAAAATATTTCTCCGTTTCTGATTGGCTCAAATCCACCGGCTAGTTCTTCAGAACCAGCTAAAATGGAACCTAATTTGGAAAAGGTTCAAGGTATCCGGAAAATGACTCAGTACTGCCGAATAAACGGCAGAAAAATAAAAGGCGACCAAGAAGTCCTGAGAACGAGGTTGTGTTGGTTGGTAGAGCTGCAAAAAAAAAAAGGAAAATTTCACAAGTTCTGCGAAGAAGAAATAGCCAAACTACTTCCTAAAAACATGGCAATCCAGCTCGACGGATGGCACCAGCTACCGATTTCAAGAATATCTGCTAGTCAAGACTAAACACTAGTATTAATAGTTGACACTACAGCTGCCCCTGCTCTGGATATTGTCGGTCAATAGTATTCTTGATCGTTATGTAGGTCTCTGATTTTTTCTGGCATACACTGACCGTATATTTCAACGGTAAGTACTTTCCGTGTACGCGTGAGTTACCAGTTGAGTTACTAGAGTGCCTCTTTGGGATTTCGCCTTCTGGGCGAAATCTAAGCGGTCAATGGTTCTCTAGATCTCTGATCCACACAATAAAGCTCCTTGCTAAAATCAAAAACAGCTTGGAACAAAACGTCAAACAGACAAAAATTTATTCTTCTAAAGTACACTCTTATGACATGTGTGAAAACACTAAATAGACTTAAAAACGAGCTATCTAGGGGAATCTAAAAAAGAAAATAAAAATGTAGATAATGAAATGAAAACTAAACGACCCTTTGGCGACTGCCAGGCAACCTCGTTCCCAGGGCTTTTCCTTACAAAATAGGAGGGGCAGGAAAAGCCCTGGGCACGAGAAACCGAATTTTTCACCAGTTCCTCTTTTGTGGACTGGTTTTCGCCCAATTTCTTGCCATCTTTATCTAATTCTATCAAAATTGGTCAGAGTTTCCAAAACGAAGTATCGGTTGAAAGATCTTCTCGGCTTTGCTGATGTTGCTGCTAACCAACTTAGGACACTTAATAGCTTGAACTGAAAGCTGAATCAGTGGGTCCTGGTCCGGAGACGACCAAAGAGGTCGTAAAAGGGTTAACATGAAAAATGAAAATTGCGTCTTTTTCAGCTTACAAACCTGCTTCTTGCTGAATTTGGTAGATTTGACGATATTATATGGAGAAAGGCTAATTTTCAGGTGACAATTTGAAATAATGAAATTTTGAAATATGAAATGAATCATATTTTGCACTGCGGATAAAGATATGAAAGTGAAAATGATCATCGCATTAGCTATAGAATGAACAAGCGGTAGAAAACGTCAGGGCTACGTCAAGCCTGGTCAAGCCTGAACTTTTTCAGGTTCTGTTTCTACCGCTAAGGTTGTCCATTCTACTGCGGCGATGATCGTATGTTCACTTTCTTATCTTCATCCGCAGTGAAAAATATGATTCGTTTGTTCATATATTTCAAGTCTTTTTATTTCCACCATCGGGTATATTACGAACTCACAATGGCCTGCTGCTCCGGTTAGCTTGATTAACTCAATGGATAGAGCGTTGCGCCTGCCGTGGTAATCGCAATTTGTCAGGGTTCGATTCTCGGTCAAGCCTGAAGATTTTCGGGTCTTTTTTGTACCGCTTAGGTTTTCATTCAACTGAGATGATCATGTTCACTTTCATGATTTTTAATTACTTTGACAATTTTGTTTTCAGTTGCCCTCGTAAAGAGAAATGCTTGGTTTTCGGGATCTCTTTACTCTCATCAACAAATAGGCCACTTCCGAGTTCCAAAACCCTCACTTTAAAAATGAGGCCAAGAGACCTATTCGGCTAACTCAATGTTCTACCCAATTCAAACCCTTTGGGAATAAAACTTTATGTTTCAGCAATTTCTATACATTTACATGAGAATGCCACATTATAATGCAAATACAATACACAAAGAATCTTAACCCCGGGAGATTTGAATTGGGTACAACATTGAGTTAGCCGAATATAGGTCTAGTGCAGAACCTTTTTTGTGAATCGAAAATAAGTTTTATTTGCATGACAATGAAAAAATCATCTCCATATCAAAGACTGAGTACTTAACCTCGTATTGATACAGAGGCCCGGTGGAACTCGGATATTGCCTATTACTGATATCAAATTTTTGTATTTTAGTCCCCCGCTACTGACGTGGCACTAAGGTACAACTGTACAAGGCCCCTGTGACAGGGGACCGTGGCTCTGGTTTTAAACTGTAAACTGATCGATGAGGGTCATTCATGTTTGTGTACCTGAGCTGGTGTCTCACTGAAAAGCGGCTCTCATTCAGTTCCCGGGTTCTCTGCCCATTTTTCTCAGTCAACCTGTTATCTTCCGTTTAGTCCGCTCCAAAACCGTAAAACTGCAACCCATTTTATTGTTCTACACGAGGTTTCATCTCATCGACAGCCTGTTCCTGGAATAGCTAGCGCTAACCCTCAGTGCATAGTGTTAGCTATCTCACAAGGCTACATCGGTTGCTTTCATTATCCCAGCACCTTAGATCTATCAGTTTGCACTTTTATGTTAATACATGTAAAATGCATTTGTTAGCAAAAGGAGGAGTGTTTTTAGTTTCGTTCATACAGCATAATCAGAATAGGTGCAGTCGAGCATAATTTGGAACATAATTCTGATTGAGTCTGAATTTGACTGAAACAGGTGTCAGTGCGTCAACCCTTAGCACATGCAGAAGGTTTTGCCTAGTCCCTGTACGGCGTCTTCCCAGGCTTTCTCGGTCAATGCATTTCGGCGAACGGACCACGTGACCCAAAACGCATCAGCCGCTCGCAATAATGACGACTAGGAACTAAGCAACAGAGTTCCTGACCAATCACAAACATAGCACGTGGTTTTGTTAATCCTTACAGGAGTGCTTGCCACTACTGGCAACTTCTGGCAGAGCCATGGGACAGTGTTTCCGCTGTTCCGCCTGGAACATGAACGTTTGTCTTCAGCATATGACTTTAACATTAATTTTTATCCCAAATTTCGGGTGAGGCTCCAAAAAAAACTCTAAACAGAACTTGGAAGTGAGACCTGAAGTTTGCTCATTGAACTTTTGTCGCGTTCCTTTTAACGCGTTCATTCTGCGGCATTTCTGTGCGAATCTCTGGCTGAAGACGTCTTCGATTGACGCAGGAGCCCATGATTGACGTCATTCATTGTAATAACATAAAATAAATAACATTCCTTGACGTTTTGAAAAAACCGTACATTTTACACTCATTACTTATACCACTCTTTTATCTTAATACACTGGGCAATTCTTTAAGGAACAGGAAAATGTGTGACGATTTCCTTTTTCCACAAAAAAAGTTTTCAGGATTTCAAGATCCCTGGGAAAGTCGACCTTTTCTGACATATTTGGAGAAAAAGAAAAGAAGTGGGTCAAACGGTAAAAGCGGGAAAGAGGACAACATCGAAGAAATTCTCGCAGTGCAGGACATCACGAAGCATGATGGAAGGCTAAAAGCATTTTTTGATAGGATCATGAAAGAAAGAAGAAATGCTGTCTGTGAAGTATTGATTTCTAAAGATTATTTTGCCTCCGTCCCACGTCTTGAACTGCTACATAAACTGAAGCTATCGGATTTGATTTAAATCACATATATATCTCTGTGCTTGTGTATACTTATATTTTTTTTTGAAAAATTTTCATGACGTTTTGCTCTCGATACTGGAAGTAGAGGACGATTATGTTGAAGTGCCCATTCTCCTACAAAAAATGGCAAATTCTGCATCCTCGACTTAATGCACTAATAATTGATAGGTTCTGTTAGTGGTACATTGGTCTCGATTTGTCTTCTAATATCATTCTGTAAGACCATATATTTTGTAACTTTAGCTTGTTTTTCTGTAATTCTTATTTATCCAGATAGTTTATTTAGTTACTTTACAATATTATCTGAATATTGACTGCTGTAACCTTTCCTCTCCGCCCGCCTCGTCTAGCTTTTGCTATTTGCGGGCGGAGATGGCAAAATGATGTGTATGAAAATAAAGTATAGTGTGTGTATACGGCATGAAATTAAAACAAGATCACTCGCTAGGACCAGCAAAGGAGGCTTTTTTCCAAAGGAACAAAAAAGAATTGAACAATTCGATCTGTGGCAGCCGGAGGAGCACGAGGGGCCTGATGTTCAAGTGAGGCCGGAAGATGTAAGCTTGATTGATAACGCATGCATATATAATTTAATAAACTCTTTGCAAAACTCAGACTGCTGTTTTAAAGTTGTAATACGTTATGATTTGATCTAGTTCTTCACCATTTTCATTACGGAAAATTTGGTTTAAAGATACATTTTCTAAGTATTTTGGTATAATTGCAAATATATCAATTGATGTAACACTGCATGAATCTCATCACTTGTTTATCCGGTACACATAATGAATTCACAGCAGCTACATACTGAAAGTTACGGCCGTTAAAGTTACTCTGTTATTAAATAAAGCTTTAAATGATTTTATTTACCTGATCCTTTTAATGTGAAAGGTTTGGACAAAACCGTAAAGTACGAAATACACTTCAGTAAATGAAGGCTGAACCACTGTTTCAGACACCCAGGTATCTTCCGAAACGGCAACGAAAAAAAACGTAACGACGACAACAAAAATGACAACTAGGTACATTTCTTTTGCGCCCTTGAAATTTCTTTTGGGGTGCTTTTTGAAAAAAAAAAAAAGCCGTTGAACACACAACGACGAGAGTGCAAGATCCTTTAAAAATCAAATTCAGCCTACAGTTTGACAAATGACAAATCAAGCGAGCTGAAATAATTGAGATAACTGTAAAGAAAACTAATTTTGAAGAAAGAGGTCATTCTAGAAATCTATTTTTCTTCAACGCGCTTTGTTTCCCTTTTATCCTAAAAGCCACAGGAACACGCCTGCCTGCGGCGGTCTTCACATTGGAGGCAATTATAAGACTATGAGTATACGCGTGTGTATGTACGCCTTAATTATGATCATTCCATTGCACACCTCTTTGATCTCGCGAATACTTTGTTACAGTCCTTTGCTCGCCAATACCGAAAAAAACCTGCTTACTCAGTAACTTTTTTGGAAATAAGGAGCAATGACGACTATATTTCCAGTTCAATACCATCTAAAAGTTACGCATAGCATGAGTTCGAGAACCTGCGTGGCTGCACTTTTCAAAGCTGGCGACAGGCTTACTGCACCGGAAAAGGGGTATACGATCAATCCGAACAACAAAATTCATGAAACTGTAATTGTGGCCCAGATTTCATGTTCAAGGTCAGCAAAACTAAAATAAAACGACAAAAAATATCTTGACCCGATTTGGTCGCGCTGAACATTCCCCGCGAAGGAGCTTGTCGGTAGGTAGGAGACTGGGTACCAATTGCTCGAATACAAATCCCATCATGCCATTAGGGAAGTTCTCTTTGGCTGCCATCATGGTAGGTTATCGTGAATTATAAGAAATGGGGAACAGAATCCACCATCATCTCTGCGTCTGAGCCGTATTTGACACTCTCGCATCACACGTTATAATATAATAATTTTGAGAAAATGTACTGTGTAATTATTTTGGGGGTTTGCTCGTTATAAAGGGTGTAACATCGCGTTAGAAATACCGCATACTCACATCTAAATCAGCTTTGCAGCGATAACAGGAACACTTTTTAAGATTCTCAAGCACAATTGCCTCTTTAGAATTTATGTTAAAATGCAACGGGATAAACGCTTATGTGTATTTATTTCTGAACAGCAAGATGACTTAACGATTGTTTTCTCGGGGACTTTTTAACATGACGCTTGAACAGCGACTGGTATAAAAATGATCGGTCTTTATACAAAAGCCAACCTTGAGATTTTAATCGTTTATCTTTGTTGTAACTGTCATATTTAACGCTAAAATGTTGCTTCCCTAAGTCTTCTTTGACTTGGACTCAACTAAATGTGCTTAGGTGTTGTCACCATAACATTTACTTCGTTTCACAGGCCCTAGTTGTTCCTGAGAAGTTTCAACACATTCTGCGTGTTCTCAACACCAACATAGATGGAAAACAAAAAATTATGTTTGCTTTGACCGCCATCAAGGTCAGTAGAAAGAATAGTTATGTACAGTTTATTTCGTTTACTATTAGAATAATTTTATTGGAGTGAAAACCCTCTTTCGAAAATTTTTGGTTCTGATTTGAAGTAAGAAAGATGGTTTGTATGTCATGTTGATGTCAAGTGTGATGTGTGCGAGTACAGTTAAACCTGTATAAGCAGTCAACCTAAGGGACTGGCCAACTGAGTTGCGGTGATACACAACAGTGCGTTGGTAAACGGTGATATTTCTTTTGATGATACATATTAATTGATATTAATTTTGGGTGTTCCCTGGTGTTGTGGAAACTGTTGTTGGTTAGCTCTTGTATTGTGGTGTGAGTATTGATCATTGTCTTTTTAATTCTTTGTTTTACATCATTTGGTGATTGCACCTGTCCACAACACCAAGAAACTATCTTAATTTTGAACAAGTAATCAGGAAAAAATAATCCAAACAAATATGCTACGTTGACAAATTTGTGAAATCCCTGCCTTACATATTCCTCTCCCAAGCCCTGCATATTTATAGTCTTTGCAAGGTGCTTTATGGTGAAAAAGCAAACCGTCCCTGGCTCATGTGCTTCTTGTCTTATTCAAAAAGGCAGAAAAGAAGGCAAATAAATGCATGTGTAGTAATGTCACTTGTTAGTTGTAAGTTGTACAGTCATGTGTGTCCACAAGCAAAACATGCTGTCGGTTGAACTTCACAATTGGTCACTATGCTCGTCACACACAACAATGTATCAAATCGTGTACTATATCACGGCTTGTTTATTGCAATTTATATTGAATTGTGGTAAAATAGAGAGCTTTACATTTTAGGGAGAGGATGACTACAAGGACAACATTGAACTTAAAGTTTTTTTTTGTGTATTCCCTAGAAACGGACACCCCAGAAAGCTTCACTGTACTTTTTTCACCACAATTGTTAGAATGCTTATTTCTAGTGAAGTTGGCTAAGCCCTCTCCTGATTGCCGAATAATAAAATTTCTACGATTTGATAAATTGTTTTCACCACTACAACATTCTTGCTAAAACTTGTAGTAGAATGACAATGGCTATCACATTTTCCTGCCAAAATGCTTTTGGTTCATCCACGCGCACTAAACTTAATGTTGGGAAAATCTTGTACTTGTAGTCTTTCTCCTGTTGTCATTAGGAGCTAAAGTTATCTAACGTAACATTGCAGCCGTACCAGGAAGTAGTTGATTTACATGTACCAACCCGAGATAGTTGAAGTGTGAACTTCCTGTTGAATTTCACTGTAACGTGGGCATCAAACATGTATTTACTTTATTTCCAGGGCGTGGGACGGAGGTATGCCAACCTTGTTTGCAAGAAGGCCGATGTTGACATGAAAAAACGTGCAGGAGAACTTACAGATGATGAGGTAACATAAATGATTTAATGAACATGTACCGGCAACAAGTCATTGAAAATTCTGCATCAACGTAATAATTATTTTCTTTCAGCAATAAAAGTTTTCATTTCTCATTTATTTTGGTGCATAAGCATGGACCATTTTGACGCAATATTTTTTCTCTGACAGGTGGAGCGTGTCATTACTATAATGCAGAATCCAAGGCAGTACAAAATCCCTGATTGGTTCCTTAACAGGCAGAAGGACATCAGAGATGGCAAATACTCACAGGTATAGAAATTAATGTGAAAACTTGATGCAACCCTCCAAGTTGCTACCATTGTAGCCACCATGGTTACTTAAATTTAAATACAAGTGAAGTCTAGCCTGTGTTGCAGATGTACTGTAATCTAACGTTGGTTATATGCAGTAGTGTCTGCGAAGCAGCGCCAAGATCTTTGTTCTGGGCTCCCAGAAGTGCATTTTGAGTTTCCTTTCAAACTGATTGGCAAATCGACAACGGCTCTTTTTACATGCCAATCATGGCACGTACTTAAATAATTCTGGTGCACAGTTGGGGCCCGTTAAAAGGATTTCAGCGCTGTTTCGTGGACGAACTTAACCATGAATTAATAATTTTAGTTTTGTCTTTGGCGCAGGCTCAAAAAGTTGTTCTGAAACATGAAAAAGGTCAATTCTAATTGATCAGATGAGTGCGGCATCAATAAGTATTATTATTCTGGATTTTTCTACTTAATTGAGCACTTAACAAAGTCCAAAAGCTTAACATTTTGAAATAAACATCAATGAAACCTGACCTGAAACTTGCATTTTTGTACAGCTCTACTGAGTCTTTTGCCCAGCACATGACATTTTGATCTTGTGGTGCAAGACAATTTGCATTGATGCAATCAACTTCCAGTAAACTTTGCTTGTCGTTTTCTTCAAAACTAAGAAATGCGTGTGTGGCCAATCTCTGTAGGTACATCTGTAGTCTTTTTAACTAGACTACACATTTTATATACATGCATTTTGGCAGTCACATGTAAAGGAAATTAAGAACTGTAGACTTGAGTAACATGAAAGACACGCAGTTGAACGTTTTGTAACTAAAACTTAAAGCAATGATTGCAGGTAAAACTATCAGCATTTTGGGTTACTGCAATTATTGTTAGTGATGATAAAGTAAAAAAAAAATAATGGTTGTTATCTCTCAAGTGGTACTATGGTTCATGTTTCTTTCAGTGAATTGTAAAGCAAGTTTAGATTACCAAAAGTTTATTGGAAAATATCTTTCACAAGATAGATTTATAACAAAATTGTTTGGGCGCAAATGAACTGAAAAGACTTTTACATTTAACAGATATTGTTTTGGCTGTGTATCCTGGCACTTAAAATTAATTCCAAATAGTTTTTCTTCAAATGGCCTCTAAAGTAAAATATTAACTTAGAAGGTTGTGATGTAGTTATTTTTAAATGATTTCATAGACTGCGCTTAACAGTGCAATGCCTTGTTGCCTTTAGATACTTGCTAACAATCTTGAAAGCAAGCTTCGTGAAGATCTTGAGAGACTGAAGAAGATCCGTGCTCATCGTGGTCTTCGTCATTACTGGGGGTAATTATCTTCTTATTATTTGTATTTTAAATGAAATGATATTATGTGTGGAGAGAAGAACACAGAAAAAAATTCTGAGTTCTAGGTGGGAGTTAAACCCACAACCTCCTGTACACTAGGATGCTCTAACCACATTTTACCACATTTTGTTGTCACTAAGATTTCAAGTTGCCGGGTAAATACAACAAGTAGGCATGGAATCAAATAGCTAAGGATTTCTTTTGGTTCTATTTCTCTTCTCTTTTCTAATGAACATAGCCGGGGGAAATCCCTGGTCCCCAGCTCTTAACGACAGCCCTGACAGAGTAACTATTACACATTGTACACTGCAGTCTCTGAGATCTAAAGAATTCTTCACATCATATGAAAGCCAAATTCATTAATTGTTCTTTTATTCATTCAAAAGGTTTCTTAATTCTTTACAGCTTTGCCGCCTTGCCTCAAACATTTGTCTGATTCTCATAACCATAATTTTACCTTTTTTTCAGTCTGCGTGTGCGAGGACAGCACACGAAGACCACTGGTCGCAAGGGCAGAACTGTTGGTGTTGCCAAGAAGAAGAACTAAATTGTTACCACCATTGTGCTAAATGTAATAAAGAGCAGCATGAACATAACACTTGAGAATATGTTTGATATTTGTATGAAAGTAAACATGATCTTGATTCTTCGCAGTTGAATGAACAACCTAAGCGCATGAAAATTCGGGCTTGACTGGGAAGCAAACCCTGACCTTTGGGATAACTGGACACAATGCTCTATCCATTGAGCTAAGCCAGCTGGAGAGCAGGCCATTGTAAGACGAGGAAATCAGAATGCTTTTCAAGGTTAGGCCATTTTTCAGCCGCTTAGGCTAAACTGCAAAGATCATGTTCACTTTCATATCTTTAACCGCAGTTCAAAATTAATATGATTCATTTCTTATATTTCAATTCTTTGATGTTTTTGTTGAAACAATCAGCATTTTGAACAACTTCAAATATTTGAGTTGCAAAGACCTGGAACCCTCTTTACCTCATGCCCCGTTTTGACATTCCACTAACCCATTGTCTTGCAATGCCACATGGAGGTGTGTTCATACATGCATTTGACCTTAATTTGCCACTCCATGAACTGCAGGGAGGTTGGATGCAAGCTTTAGTAGCCTGCGAGCAAGCTCTCCATTTGGGGAGTCACGAGAAGTCACATGAGAGCAGCTCTAGAAAGAAGACGCGAGGTAAATGGAGAGCTTGCTGGCAGGCTAAAGCTTTTGGTTGCAACAACCTCTGGGATTGTCTGAATGAACAAGCATTTGCTATGATTGGCTGATGACATCCAGAGTCAACCTGTTATTGACTATACTGAACGCCCTAATGGTAAGAAATCTTTGTGCCAAAAGTTTGTACCCATTCCCCATGGAAAATGTGTGAAAACACGGCTCAACCTCTGCAGAAAAGAGAAGGAAACTGGGTCGAGTTAACTTTTGCATAGACTTTTGGGACTGTTACTAGGGACGGGGAAAAAATTAGCCAATAGCTGACCGGCATGTCCCCAGTAACGATCCCACAAACAATCGCGGGATGCATTTCAACACCAGTTCCCTTCTCGTTCCTAAAGTGGCAAATAACTGTCATTGAAAATTCAACACTAGAGATTGTATCTGCCCAGATAAAAAGTGACTGTTTGTAGAAAAAGACCCATTGGTGGTAGAGGTCGACTTGTGTTAAAATAGTTTCGAGAATACTGTAGAGAAGAACAACAAAACACACAAAAACCCACATTTCCTACGCTAACATGGATCCTAGTACCCTGGGTACCAGAGGTTTCTCTCGCGTGCGACGGGAGTTTTCGGTGTTGGCCGAAGGCCGAGACATCTTCGGCCGTAGGCTTTTCGTGCGGGTCACTATAAAGACTTGACAGAAACCGGAAACCGCGCTAGAAAAGTCTCTGGCACCCAGGGTAGGATCGTAGAGTCCCACGAGTTAAAAAAAAAAAAAAAAAAATTAAAAATGAATTTGTAAAGTCATGGAATGGAAAGTTATATTTGCACAAAGTGTTACCATTCTCTTTTCCTCAGTGTTCATTTTCTTTTTTTCGCGCTGGCTTTTTTTCCTGTTCGTCGCTGAATCCGGGTAAACATGGAAACTTTACTGGCAAGGACGGCTGCACAGCGGCTACAGGCTCTTTCAAAGCGTTAGTCAGCTATAGAGGTTTTACAAGCGCCTCCAATCAATGCCAACACCCATTTACTAAAAACAAATGTGCGTAAAATACCCGCATATTTGGAGGCAGGCAACCACTGACAATGTGGAAGAACCGAACTAAACTAAACTAAAAACAAACCTTAACTAAAACCGCGCCAAGCGCTTGATGACATATTTCTACCATTTCGCTGAACATTTCGTGCGCCGAACCTGGTGCTTAAAAAATCTAGCCTGGATAGCAGGCGCTTGGAAGTAGTGGGCGGAAGAGGTGGACGCGCGCGAGGGAGACACGCGAGGGGTGAGTCTCCTTCTCGCACGCCCTTTTTTCCTTGTGCCCACTACTTGCAAGCGCCTATTTCGCAGGCTAACAAAACCTGGCATTTTCATCTGGAGTTCGACAGTCTGCAATTCGGCCGTGTGAGGCATTCTAAAGCTGTAGCTTGTCTGTCTTCAGATAGTAGGGAGTTTTGCAACGAGAACGGCGACGGCAACAATAGCCTGCGAGCAAAGCTATCCATTTGGGAGAGTCGAGAGAACTCACGCGTGAACCGCTTGCTCGCAGGCTACAGCAAGGAGAACGTCAGAAAAGCAATAGGTTTAGGCGTCGCTTACAGAGCATGAGCCGTATAATGCACTCGAAAACCTTTTTTTTCTGTCCATTCGAAAACGAACTCTTTCGAAAACCTGTGTTTTAGATGCATAATTTTTAGGAAGCAAATTTTCTACCGAGATCTGGGTAGTGACATATGTCATCAGTATGGAATTTCTGCGCTCGTTTCTCAGACGTCATTTCGCGGGAAAACCACTGGTGGCGATGCCAAATGTCGGCTGTATTCTCAGACTATTTAAAAGCAACAAAAACAAGTTTGTAAAAAAAGATAAAATTTATTTGTCAGGCACTGAACAATTCCGAAAAAATTAAATAAAACTTTTGCTCAGTGTAATAATTAGTACTGCTAGCTTTTGTCCAAGGATTTAATCTATAACATAGCAACAACAATCACAGGCTTGTATTGTTTGGTTTATTTTACCCTGGATTGAAATCTATCCAGAGCGGATTTCTTTTCAAGGAATCTACTTTCATTCATTTGATTAGCTCTTGTTTCTTTTCGCTTGTCCTGTATGGCTTGTCTTATTTCCTCCTGTATCAAGACAAAAAATATCATGTTGATACTTATTACTCCGCCTAGAAATGATGGAAAAACTAGTCTCTTCTTTATTTAGTACAACAAATTTTAATTACTTTAACATTTAATTAATCATTTTCCCAAACTTTCCAAGGCCTATGCCAAATGTCGAACTTTTCACGAGACGAACCAAACTCTAATTTGGGTCGATTTAAATTAAGATCATCTGTTGTGTTAGACGTCGAACTTAGGACGCGTCGAACCATACAACTGAATCAGACCAAAAAGCAATTTTAGTAATTTTTTCCCGAACGCCGCTAAATATAGTTATCATACAAATTTTTTAATTCATTAGTTTAGCTTGTCGCATGTGAAGATCGACGTGTGTCCCGATGACGATCCACACTCATTCAGACGAACTTAACTGAGCCAGACGTCGAACTTTTCCCGAACTTAATTCAACATTAAGTTTGGCTCCTCTCATGAAAAGTTTGACGTTTGGCCTAGACACCAGATGAGAAACGTTTTGAGCTGCTTCGCTGGTTATTACTGGAAAACTTTCTTCAGTTACAGAATTCTTCTCAAAGCAACGCTTTGTTTTGGTTAGTTTTTCTGCGTTCATGACACACACTGATTTCAGTTGTGACATTTTCACAACTGACCTTGCGCAAAATTCATTTCGTCGTATTGCGGCACCTTTACATGGTCTTACATGGACAGCCAATGCCAGGCAAATTATCAGTGACAGATCCCGAGGAGAGGCCCGCCCCCTATTTATAGACCGAACAGAGGCCCGAAAGGCCGCAAAAAAAATTTTATTGACAGGTGATGCACATCCAAATCACCGACGACAGCTGGGAACGAGGCTGGTTAAAATTCAAATTGGTTCGCAAGTTTCCCTCGGGTGAGCAAAGACAAATATTTAACCATTTCTGTGTGAACAAATTGTCCGGTAAAATTTTTAGGTCGGACGAAAAATTTGTCCAGTACCGTGTTAACGTAACCTAATTTAGGGCATAGAATCATTCCAAAAAAATTAACCCATTCTTTTGAACCTTTAAGAATCATTTAAGCTCATTTGCTTACCCGTTTCGTTTCTTCTTGATGGCCTTTCTTTCGAAGATGTTGCTTCTTTGAAGAGCTCCGGCCTTTTGTTTTGAATTTTGGTTCGAACTTCTCCTTGGAATTGGATTCCTGCAAATGGATAAAACAAAAGACACCTTTGCTTGAAAACGTTGACTCATAATAAGGTGATAATCGGCCATTTCCAAGTTGCCTCAAGCCTCTGTTTCAAAGCGAGACTAAGGGCGAAGCCCTTGATATGAAATAGATTTTTTTCATTCTCATGCAAATAAAACTCATTTAACGAAAGGTTTTGCCCTTAGCCTAGTTTGAAATTGAGGGTTTTCATTTGGCCTATTAATACATTTCGTGGTAACACGGGATTAACAACGTCTCTTTTGGAAATGATAAACAGACACGATGACTAAGAGATAAAGTATCACGTTTACCGCAAACGGCAGACGGAAAATGGCAGTGGTACTAACTAGGCAGACTGTGGCGGATCCGTATCCATACTACAGCAATGATTTAACAAAACTGCACCAGATTATTAGAACCTCTCAGTTCCAGCTCGGTTTAACCGCCTAGGAAAATAGAGGCGTTTAGTTGCCTTTTTTGTCTTTGTTACTACAAGATGGTTCCACTGGAGATCATTGCTTATCATAACGCTGAGAACTCTTGCAGTGGATATTCTCCGAGCGAGGGTGAGATTGTGGTGATCTGTTGCAGCATTTTATCGGTCGTCTGTCAGTTAAGCCGTGATGTAATTGGCTATGAAGACTGTAAATGTGAGTGGCTCGTTTCGATTCGTCTTTTATAGGCTTTTGTACGTTATGCTGTTGTTTCTCCACTAAAATGCTCCACTTTGATGCTCCGTTTTTCCAACTTAAATGCTCGGTTGCTCCTCAAAAAGTCATGAAACATGCTCGGATAATGCTCGTTAGTAAAATCCTGGTGGTCTATTATCAATGCTGCGTCCTGATTGGTTGAGCTACTACTAGGCTATATAACCCACTAGTAGCGAAAAGCGCTGGCTTTGAAAACCAAAACAATGGCGGCTGAATCGCGTTTTGCTAGCTTAAGTTGTTTCGTCTCGATATATTTGACCAACTAGTTAAATTTTACCAAAACAATTATTCGTCTCGCCCTCATGGCCTCTGAGTCAATAGCCCATTCGGCCTTCATTGTTAATTATTCATTCTAAATATTTTGCCGTTTGTGATTGGCTCCAGCAAGGTCCTCATAACCAACCGGCACTGACCATATTTGGAAGACCAAACCGACTAAAGTTATATCTGATTGGAAACGAGGCTGCATGGGCAATAGACTCTTAGTCCAATAATGTGAGTTTAATACCATCAACTAACGAATAAACTCTCTTTTACTCTAGAGATGACTACCGCACAAGTTGTCCAAAAATTAGTCACTGCGCGTCAATAACAGTCGTATTCAGTCCTATTCCACCAACAACCTATGAATTGACTCTTGGGTTCAAACCATTTTCGATGTTTCTCAGTTTTCTCAATAAAAGGGTCCTCAAACGGGAATATTGCGTTACGTGATTATTATGAGGTAACCAACCCGATTTTGGCGTGTACATTGTAGCCTCTGCCGTTTAGAAATGCCCAACTATCTGGAGTATTCATTTCATGAAAAATGGCTGGTAATTCAAGAAAAAAGTTAATTATGTGCAAGCACTTTGTTGCCCTCTGTTCCATCCGAGGTCAGACTCATGTAACATTTAAGTTCTCTTATAACGTGCACTTACCTCATCCTCATCTTCATCGTTTAAACCCTCCTTTCCAGTGTTTTTCTTTGAAGGCCGATTGACGCGAAGAATGTCCATTGGATCTAATGTTATAAGCTCAGGTTGAATCTGCAAAATATTTGGAAAAATGAAAATGCTTAAAAAACAAGCCTCAAAAAATATTACTAGTATTATATATGATAGTAAAAGATGAAACAAATCAGTCCAGCTTCTCTTATTGGAGTCTAAACTGAGTAAAGTTCAATTTCTCCCTAATTCACTCCAGCTAGTTGAAACGCTCAAATGGCTCACTTTAAATTGTATAGGACGAGTACAATGTATGAATATGCTGCACATGTTTTTAATAGGAGTGCTTATTTTGCTACCGTTTCTGTTGTTGGATGTCTGAATTGTGTGCGTTTTTGGATAATAGATTCCTGAATAACACAACCAACATCATGATTTTATAAAAACACTATAGTCAGCGTTGTTATAGGGTTCTATACCTTTTCTAACAAGGCTTTCACTTCAAACTCTTGCCTCTGTTTTTTGGTCTGATAAGGATTGGCTTCCAGGGCGTCAAAATTTGGCTCACCAGCACCTATTTAGTATAAAAACAATCATGTCAAACAAATCAAAAGGAATACCCACTAACTGGCAAAAGGCGACTGCGCCAAAGTGAACGTTCTGGAGCATATTTTTCCTTGACTATAAAACTTAAAGTGTGTTCTCTTAAGGAGAATCCAGGATTAGTTTCTAAACGTCAGTTTCTTTGAATTCGTTCGTACAAAATAAACGAACAATCTGAAAATGGATTCTTTAACGCAACAGCAATAGTGACCTTACGACGGCGTGATGCACGTGCAGAGTTATTGTTTTGTTCACAGTGGCTTCTCCAATGCATATGCATGTATTACCTGGTATAAGTAAACTTCCAAATCCTTGAGAGTGTCCCACTCCAAGTACATCCTCAAATGGACAGAACTGCATTCCATGAACAGTACACGACGGGAAAAGGTGCGACATATAGGGAGACTTCTGTTTTACAGTGAAAGCATCTCGCCATATCTTTCAATTACAATGGAAACAGTGGCAATTAATGAAAAATCCATTCACACTTGAACCGCCCGTGCGGACTCTCGTCCTTTGTACCACTTGTGACGTCATTAGTTCTAACGGTCATAGACAACTTCAATACGTAACATGAGCAGGGGAAAGAAATCTTTTGAATCATATCCGAAAGAGCACGATTCAGTCAAACAAAAAGGGCGCAGAAATTCCAAACTGATGACGCGTCACTACCCAGATCTGGGTAGTGCTTCTGATTATCACTGCTTCTGATTATCACTGGAGAGGATCCAGCTTAAGCTAAACCTAAAGGACCTAAGTCTTAATGCTTCCCAACACGCTTTTACGGCGGACAGATCTACTATGACTGCGCTTGCCAGCATCACACAAGACTGGTATAACGCTACAGATTCTGGTAGTCTATATAATGGCGTGCATGTGGTCTATGTAGACTTCCGAAAAGCCTTCGATCTGGTGGATCATGGCGTTCTGTTGACTAAACTCGCTGGCATGGGCATCACCAAGAGCTTTTGGAAATGGACACAGAGCTACCTATCAGGCAGAACACAGCAGGTTAAGCTCCCGGGAGTCCTCTCCAGACATGGTGAGGTGATTGCTGGTGTACCCCAGGGCGGTGTCATTTCTCCTACACTTTTTAATGTACATGTCAACGATATTGAGGACTGCATCCCCTGGGGAATACCGGTATCCACTTGCAAGTACGCTGATGACTGCACCCTATACGAGCTTGTTTTTAAGGACTCTGTCAGTCAAATGCAGGATGCTGTGACTCACTTGGAAAGATGGGCTGTGCAGAATAAAATGGAGCTGAATGCTAAAAAGACCAAAGATATGTGGATCACCTTCAAGAAGTCCTGTCCAATTCCTGCTCCTATTAATATCGGGCCTACTGAACTGGAGAGGGTTTCAGAGTTTAAACTACTGGGTGTATATGTACAGAACGATCTCAAGTGGAATACACATGTCTCAAGTATTGTCAGCAAAGCGTGTAAACGGATCCACTATCTTAGGGTCTGTAGAACAGCCCATCTCCCCAGGGACATTGGTCTTACAACTTACATCACTAAGATTAGACCTGTTTTAGAATATGCCTCGCCTGTCTGGGGAGGGCTGCCCATTTACCTCGAAGAAGATCTACAGAGAGTGCAGAATAGATGTCTAAATGTCATTGGTCTCCCTAGGGATACTGTTGAGTCACTTGTAACTAGGCGTCAGAATTTGACGAGGAAAGAATTTAAACGTATCCTAGAATCTGAAGCACATCCTTGTAAACGTTTTTTAGAAAAGCCAGTGGATCATGGCCATAATCTAAGATCTTGTAAGACTAACCCAGCGCACCTCAGAATACCTGTATCACGCACTGTTAGGCATAAACAATCATTTATTTCTAGAGGTGCTAATCTTAACTTAATTTGATATGTATATACAAAATGTAGTGTTTTGAATTTTTTATTGTAATATTACCGTAATTCTTATCGCCAAAGGTAATAAATAAAGGTTATTATTATTATTAGTTGAAGCAAAATTTTCTTCCAATCAGAAGCAGAAGTGACACGTCATCAGTATGGAATTTCTGCGCTCTTTTTTCAAACGTCGTTTGGTGAGTAAACCAGTGGTGGCGTCGCGCAATGTCGGCTGTTTTCTCGGGGTACTAGCCACCCGTACTGCCTTTGCAATAATTTCACCTCCCTGGGAGTGTTTGCGCCATTAAAGAAAAAGAGAAGAGGATAAGAAGAGCACAAGAAAATGACAAGAAAACGGTTCGATCAGCTACCAAAAGAGTTTTTCGGCAAGATTTCCAGGGGAGAGTGGGTAATAATATAATCTGTATGAAGAAAAGAGCATCAGCAAAAGGACGTTCCTGGTTATTATTTTATATTCAAATCTCTGATAAATACTTCTAAATAATTTTGAGCTGGATGACAACAGCAGACGCGTAGTTATCATATTTGTAGCCTGAATTTCATCCGATTACTTCGAGTCGTTATTACTCCCTCAGTAACGTCTGAATCGACCAGCCGTTAATGCCGTCCAGTGACGTCACTACTCCTTGATCTTTGCTTTAATTCATGCAAAAAGCCAAACACGATTTTCAATTTTTTGGAAATGTCTGCATGATACAGAACTGCTTTATTTTTTTCGATTGTAGTTAATGTTTAACGTTCAAACTATCAACTGCATGCGGTGCAACTCTGAACCGGTTGTACTAAATTCTATAATCAAACTCCGTCGCAATCACGCAATGAAACAAACACACACACACGGAACACTTAGTTCAAAAACACAATGATTTGCTTTAATTGAAAAGAAGCTGTTTGGTCCTTAACGAAAAAAAAAACAAGGAGGCAAGAAAGAAAAGCTAACAAAATCATCACACTTGACGGTAAAAATAGCAAGAAGGTCGAATTATAACATTGATCTCAGAAAACTTCGCGTAAACAAAATCACCGGCCGCCGAAACCACAAAGCGGCTCAGAATGAAAACTCACCTACCGACTCTCCGCGATGATTCTCATTCGCAGTTCAATTTAGCATTTCAGTTTCGAAGACAAGGCAATTTTGCTGTTTAAGATATAGATTAAGCTTATAGAAATGTTTGAACTAACCGAAAGAATGCCAGAGATGCGATCCGCTGAATATCAAATGACAATCCCGCTAAAATTTTTCATAATTATACATAATTATGCGAATGTTTAGACAATCAACCAATCAAAATCACTACCCGGTTTTCCGGTAGTGAGTGACGTCACTGGACAGCACTAACGGCTGGTCGATTCAGACGTTGTTGAGAGGAGAAAACGACTCGAAGCAATTGGATGAATTTCAGGCTATCATATTTGGAGAGCATGGCGAATCAGAGCTCTAGAATTGCATTATCCAATGATTCAGTTTTTAATAACAACTGCGTAGCATGGCGGTTTTGGTTGGGCGCGCTAAGCAATATAGGCGGGCGAGGGCAGAGAAACCGCGAGGAGATTGGGGCGGGAGCTTCGCCGCTCTTTTGCACGCCTTTCTGCGGCTTCGTCGCTCAGTAGTGCCCCCGACAAAACCGCCATGCTACGCAGGCTATAACTGATATAGACAGGCTTCTTCGTAGAGTATGCTACATTTCAAGAGACTGAGGAAGATGTCACGTTGACTAGTAACGAGAAGGTTATAGGTTCGACTCCTAATTAGGAGTACTCGAATTTTTTCTTCAGAGCCGCCTACGTCAATAACTAGACTATTCTGTTCTGACGTCATTACTAAGGGCTTTTACCCATACCTAAACTGCTCCTGTAGAGATATGAAGAAGATACCAAACAAATGTCATCGGGGAGCACTAACCATAATAATTTTTATGGCGATTTTTGCAGGTATAGCAGCATTACATTTTGTAAAACTTGAAAACGTTTTCAAGTTACAATCCATATCCATCCTTGCCATCCGTTGACACGGACGACACGAAATAGTTTCAGTGCCTAAATACAGTCTTAAATAACAAAACTGGATCATTATTTTTGGAATCCAATTGATGCGTAGCTTTAGATTTTAAAAAGATAGCAAATAGCCTGACATAGCCCCTTCAAACTTCAAAGAAAAAAATGTAAGATACCTGTATGTTTGGTCCAAATCCTACAGCTAGCATTCCCTTTTGGCTGATAGCTAAACAGCTTGCTGGAGTTGGTGTATAATAAGCCTGTAGCTGCTTATAAGTTCTAACATCCCAGATCTTCATTTGTCCATCCAGGCCTGACGTTGCCATGTAGCTAAGGTTTTATTATTATAAACAAAATATCCTTATTATTGACTGCTCGAGGTTTGTCTGAGGATTTTACCGATCTACTTAGAGGTCAAAAACAGGGATACAAAGACGTTAGAATTTCTTACCTCGTCTCCTTGTTTAAATTTACGTTGTGTTCTTAAGATGTTTGGCCGTTTCAGTGTGATTCCAGCAAGTTTTAGTTGTGCAGTTGTTCTCTTTATATATTATTCCCAATAGAAATAACAGTCGCTGGAATCACACTGAAACGGCCAAATGTCCTAAGAACACAACGTAAATTTAAACAATGAGAAAAGGTAAGAAATTCTGATGTCTTTTAAATACTATTTTTGACCTTTTAAAAAGGAACACTAAAATCCCCATGCATGCAAACACTTATAATATTTCTAAAGAGAACAACGGCAGACCTAAAACTTGCTGGAGTCGCTCTCAAACGGCCAAATATGCTAAGAACACTCCACAAATTTAAACAAAAAAATAAAGAATGAAATTCTGATGTCTTCTTATTACTATTTTTGACCTCTAAATAACGATTGCTAAAATCCCAAGACAAACCCTTACAACGTTTCTGTTACACAAGAACGATTCTGTCTTAAAAGCTTGGGGTACCTGTGGCATAAAATGTTCTATTTACAACTTAACCAAGATAGAAGTTACTTACAGTCCTCTGTTGTCGACGGCAATTGCCTGTACAGGTCCTCTGTGGCACAGCATCTTCACAAGTGGATCTTTAGTGTTAGGGGCCCATAGCGTTACTGTGCCTAAAAACCATGCAATGAAATAATATCCCAGTAGTTTTAGTCTGTAGTGTTGGCAAATGAGATAAATTCAATCAATTAAATTAGATACTTAATTATCCTTAACAATCTGCACTCTTAACACTTGCACTCCTAAAGAAACACTTCGCACGCGCACGAGCAGCGGTTGCAGTTTGTCGTCCTCGTTGTCCCTACCCACAATTCTCTCTCTAACTCAAGTGACAATTTAATATTTGAATTCAGTGCGCACCTAAAGTTGGTTTCGGTGCCCGCGCTTAGCAGTTTATATTTCGTTGTTGGTCACCTTGAGAAAATATTCCCAGAGAGCATCATGTAAAGCTCTGTGATGGGACAAATTTAATACGATTTGCTCAGTCTGCATCATCCAATATCGGGCCGAAGTTATCGTATTGTACCGAAATTCTGTCTACAGCCACTTCTACACAAATCCCTAACCACAAAATAACCAAGAAAAGATGCGACATAAAGAAATAACACAGTAAACAAGTTAAGACAGAGGAAGTTGAGACAAATTACAAAATTTTTGCTAACCCGGTTTTCATAAATCCAGGTAGATATATAAATATGAAAGCTCACTCTTTGTAGATGAAGTTGATTTCCAGTGTCCCGTAATTTTTACGTGCGTGCGAGCGTAAAATTTACGTTCGCACCTAAAATAGAGGCAATGCATGAAAGGTCGCTCGTAGCGTAAAAGTTGCACCTCGCTCAACTTCTCGTTTAAGCTCCGCACTTTTTATCTTGCCTCTATTTTATTTACGTGATTAAAATTTACGTGCGTTAACGTGCGTAGCCAAAAACCCGTCAGTGGAAATCGACCTTGAGAACGTTTAATTTACTATGCAAAGAGGGCAAACGTTTTCGGGTGTCATGCATTTACCTGTGCTTTGAAATGAAAAATTACAGTAAAACAGTTAACTGATCCTTCCCGGAAGGGGGGGGGGGGGGTACTCAAACAACATTTGGGTATACATGAGCTGCTGAGGGTTTGAAACCCTGACCCTGTTTAGGACAAAAACTTACTAAAATACATACCCTGTTTAGGACAACACCCTCAATTTTATTACCCAAAGCAGAAAATAAACGCCGTCTTGTTTTTCAGCAATTTATTGGCAATTGCAATAGAGCAAATTCACGTTATAGTCATTGCTTTTGTACACTTTAAGTACAACAAATTTCATCTAGCAATTCAAATCAATCGTGCAAGCAATAGCCTGTCTAGGAGAGACTCGCGCGAAATTATAAACCCTGTTTAGGACAGAGAAGTAAAAAACCATACCCTGTTAAGCAACAAATCCCGTATAGACCATATAAGGGAGGGAGTACCCCCCCCCCCGTGATCCTTACGGCAAGAAGAGTGACAGAAACAAAAGTAAAGAAAGAAAACAACAAATCAAATGGTGAATTATATTTGCTCCATATTTCAGTTTGCAACACAAACCTTTAACGGGGGCTAAAAGTTAAATGAATAAAATTACATAGCAAGATGAACGTTACATATGGGAGATATGAATACATGGCAAACAGGATAAAATAGATAAAAAGGATAAATGTCACTGATTAAATTCATCATGTCTTTTTATACCAGGAGGATCTAGTGTCACTGAAATGTTTTCAAAATCGCATAGAAACTTTTTTCTAGGCATTGATATATATCTCTCTTATTAGTAAAATCCAACTACTGGTTTATTATCAATGCTGTGTTCTGATATGGTTGAGCTACTACTAGGCTATATGTTATAGCCCACTAGTAACGAAAAGCCCCGCCGGCTTTTTGGCGGCAAAAAAGGATTAAAGTCTAGCTAAAGTTGTTTTGTCTCCATATTTTTGACCAACTAGTTGGATTTTACTAAAACAATTATTCCTCTCGCCCTCATGGCCTCTGAGTCAATAGCCCATTCGGCCTTCGGCATCATGGGCTATTGACTCAGAGCCCATTCGGGCTCGAGGAATAATTGTTGAGGATTAGCCCAGAAAACATCGCAGCGTTTTTTATTGCGAATATCAATTCAATATCAATTACAAACATGCCGACTACCGGTAAGAGATTGGTAGCTGAGCCTGTCTACTTTCCATGCATTAGCATTCCGCTTTTTAAGCAACTGGTCTACGATCGAAGATTGGAATGTTCCTCCACCAAGCACAACTAAGCGATTTCCAGAAGCGAGAATCTCCATTTCCACAATAGCTATTGCACCACGATCAGCAAGTTTAAACTCTGAAGGATTAAAGGTAATCGATTTCAAGGGGGCTACAATCTTCTTTAGTGACTCACTACGCTTCCGCACGGGTAATATTTTGTAACTTGAAGAACCAAACTCTGCAAAATCAGCGACCAGAAAAACAGGGGTGGCCCTACCTATTTTGTCTCTTATTGACTGAACGCGAGCACTCAAGAAAGAAATGCATTTCACTAAATCGGAAATATTTAATCCTTTCTTTAAAAGCCATTCGGTGAGGATATGCACAGAGACAAAGAACCCACCAAGATGTTTTGCAACGAAATTTTCAGCAATATGATGGAGTTTGGAACTAAAAAGAGAACTGATATTTTGATAACACAGTATGTTTCTCACAGCATGCGAAGTGTCAAAACGAGCTCTACCAGAGCTATGCCAGTTGCCAATTCCACGCCACTGAAAAATTCCAACACAAGGACGCCCCTTAACAACTTCGTTTTCAAACCTCCGAACCGAATCGAGAGAAGCATCCATACAAATCGTTTTTCCAATATTAAAGCCTTTAAACATGGTCTTATGGCGATCATTACAACTATAAAACGGTGCGGAACGGCTATAGTTGGTAGTCACCTTAAGATCTGGGTAATCAATGTAAACCAACAAGTCAAGTCTTGCTTTGCAGACATCTTGAAATCCCTCCCAGTTTATAAGTGTTGTGTGGCCATGAGAACGGAGCTTGTTATTCAACGCTTTCAGATTGTAATAGAAAGCGAGCGTTTTGTTATTTTTGGTCGCTGTTCCACTGAAACGCGAATTTTCGACAAAGGGAACAACAACCTGTCTTCCTCCATAAGCTGCCAAAGCTGTGAGGCCAAGAAGATTATTTGATGCCATTGTTAACTGTTCCCACCAGTTGAAAGCAAGGACAATCTTGCGTTGCCGTATGGGTCTGATAGCGGGGGTATCTTTCTTGAACCGCTCTGTACTTCTTGTTCCCTCATAAAGTAAGCATACCATGGTCACTGCGTACAAAACTATTAGCAAAGACCCATATGAAGGACCGCGATTTAATATCACCATGTTAAATGATAAGTGGTTGGTGCAAAAAACGTATCAAAATTATTCAGTGAAGTGTATAGCTGATTCTAAAAAGGTTGCTTTGGGAATTGGGCATTGGGCATTGGGAAGCTATTGTTTGGTAGTCACTCAAGTAAGTCATTGCATTGTTCCATATATGCCCAAATGCCCAAATGCCCAATGCCCAATGTCCAATTACCAATGACCAATTACCAAAGCAACCTTTTTTGTTTTCCATGAATGCCGTGCCTTAGTTGATATTATAATAACTGTGCAAAAGTGACTTAAAATTCCGTAGGGATTCTGCTTGCCTTAATGTTTCAAGAAGACTTTTCCACAGAACAGCACCACTGTAGCGAAAACTACATTTTGACAAACTTCAGTTCATAGTCAATCAATGGTGAAAAGTTTGTAGCGATCGGACAAGGACAAAAATCACTTTTAAGACGATTGAAAAACATCGGTATGGTCTCCGAAAACCGGTATCGAAACACCTTAAATTAGGCTTAACTATGGGAATCGCACTGCTACTGCATGCAAATCCGGCAAAAGGCGCCGTAAGATTAGTATTTTGGCTTTCCTGGTCACAAGTTATTTCAATTTCAACCAAGCCGTTTTGTTCACCATAAAGTATATCCTTATGTTTGTTATCCACATCACGCTCTTGCAATTTCTTCAGCCTTGAGGCCTGATCTCGCAGGTTTTGGCTCTTTCTGCACTCAAGGTGTCCATATCCTTCCTTGTCTCATAGTTCGTTCAGTGTTGCTCTTTCTTCTACCACTCTTGTTACATGGAGAGTTTTGCGAACAATTGATTCCTTTGCTATTCTCTACATTCTAGTACATCTTTGTTCTTTCGCTCAGTCCTTTAAGCCTCTTGGAGTTTCTCAACATCGTATCCGCTGTGACTGCGTTCCCATTTGGAATACGTAGTGCAGGAGTGTGCTTTATGGTCTTACTTTCCCACTCGCTTACAGAGATCGATAGGGCCATCCACACTGACAAAGTCGCCCAAGAGTTTTGTGCCGAGATACCGCGTTGAGTGGCATTCGATTTTTTAACATTTGGCATTGACCCACACTTTATCACTATTATTTCGTGCAATTTTCAAATTCTTACTAATAACAACAAAGCAAAGAAACCAAACATACCATTATAGTGTCCAAGGTGAATGACAGCATTATAAGGATTGTGCGTCATGCAGTCACACTTTCCAAGCTTTGTATACAAATCAACAACTGGTTTGCCTGTTGATGTGTCCTGATACTTTAGAATTCCATGTTCTCCCTGTTACATAAAGTTAGGAAAGTTCACGACACAGCATAATATACCAAAGATGAAAAACGTTCTAAAAGCGCGCATGACTTGCATAGCCTTTGTGAACATAAATCAGATGTCAGTAGTTACAACTGATGTTATGTGTTCTGTAAATTGGCTTCTCTTTTTGTCTTTAACAAGATCATTGTATCTTGTGTTCATTTGTGTTCATGCTTAAATTTTACTCAAATGTTGCAGCTTTATTCCATCCTCTTCTCACTATTCTGACTTATTCCTTTGTTTTACTTTAGCTAATGCCCAAATTATTATATTTCCCATCGCTCAGCCAATGCATCCTTTTATTCGTGAAAGCAAACAAAGTTTACAACTCTGATTTTGTTCCTCGAGTAAAAATTCATATTACCTTATAATTTTCACTAATCATGTGGAGGCAGCGTGGCCGAGCAGTTAGAACGCTGGACTTCAAGTCCCGAGTTCAAGTCCCGCTCTGAGCACTAGCTGGATTTGTTCTTGGTTGTCCCGAGGTAATCCACTCTTGTAAATAGCCTCCTACCAGTTGGGATTCTTAACCATGTTATGTTCTATTTGAATTATTGTTTCATTATCCCTGAGAGGCCCCATAAGGGGAGTGGATAAATAAGTATTTATTATTATTACTACATTTTAGTAACTGTTTGAATATTTTTATGTATACTAATTTCAGGGAAAGCCCCTTTGCGGCGAAGTGTCTCAACTAATTTTGTCGCCAATGGTAGGAATTCAATAAAGGTGGAGACATGTTTAAAGCTTATTTTCAAAAAGGTAGTAAATATAGCAAGACATACATGTAGCCCCTTTGAATACATAAAGCAATTACAACTGAGTTGAATTGCTGCTAATCTTTAGAAAATGACCACTTACCACTGAAGCAAGAAGGAAATGATAAGGTAAAAACTCTAATCTGTTCACTTGACGGTGGTTTTTTAGGCAATGGAGTTCAATGCCATTGTTGTCATAAATGAAGACATTTTTCTTTTGTGCGACAGCAAACATCGTCTCAACATGTAACCATCTGCAAAACAAAATGAAATCAATGTAAGAAGGGAGCAAGGGACAGGGCAGCAGTGAGAGTACTCGCCTTCCACAAACGTTGCCCGGTTTCAAATCCCGGTATTGACTATATTATGTGAGTTGAGTTTGTTGTTAGTTCTTTCCTTTGCTCTGTGGTCACGGTTTTCCCAGCCTCTCATCAAAAACCAAAATGATGCTAAAGGCTGGTTTTCACTAGCGACGGAGTCAGAGTCAGAGTCAGAGTCAGAGTCAGAGTCATAAGCGGATTCGTAGGGATGCTTATGACCTTGTGAAAGTCAAAAATCAGAGTTGTAAGTGGAGTCATAAGTGTGATGGAATCCAAGTCTGAAGAATCAGAAAGTTTCCATTTTCTTCTGACTCTGCTTACAACTCTATTGCTTACAATCTGGTGAAAACCAGATTGTCGGAGTTAGAAGCTTTGTGATTGGTTTAGTTCTTCTGCTTCTGCTTGCGACTCCAAAAATCTAGTTTTCACTGATCATAAGCGACCGTCATAAGCACATAAGCAGGAAACCTAGCCTTAAGCTACCAAGAATGTATTCTTACTAATTTTTGTGTGCACTTAATTTCACGAAAATACAGGAGCCAAATTTTGCCAGTACTAATTTTTGTGATTGCAAGAAAATTTAGAGCAAAAATGTACTAAATTTCAGTAATTTTTTGCAGTGCTTGATTTTGTATTAACAGCATTGAGGGTACTTATCACAGACCATACAATTTTAAAAATTTTATTAAAAGTAAGATGGGTAAACTTAAAAGCACACTATAACTTATTTATGAGACCTTCTGACACATCTGCAAAGCTAACTTTAGCCTGATCCAGGCTCTCAGAAAGTGGAGAAGACGTGAAAGAAAATGGCACGTGAAAAGTTGGAGGGGCAGGAAATAGGAAAAAGGAAGCCGCCCTTGCTCTCCCCAGTTTCCTTCCGTTTTATTTTCGTGTTTGTGCTTTCTCAATTCAGCGGACCTGACTATCTCGGAGCCTGGAACAGGATAAGCTAACTTTAGTAATACTAAATGTATTAAACAGGTAACAGGTCTCCGAGTATGCAATAAATGTCATATGAAAGAAGTTTTTCCCTGAATTACAAGCTGGAGAAAGCAGAGCATCAAAGAAAGGGTGCTAGCTGCAGACTGGAGGGACAACAACAACATCCAGACACTTTGAGTTATTTTATTCACCAAAAGGCCTAAAGGCCTGAATGCAGAACATTTAAAATTCTTTTTGATTTGTTATATATTTAATGGCGTTAAATTTTGTGTGTTTAACTTTATTTGCACAATCCTTTGTTCACACGTATTAACTTTTTGCAATTTTTTTATAACTGTGAAAATCACACAAATTAAAATAGTAAAAATAAGAGACTTCTTCTAATAATCCCAAACAGCCCATTGACACTATGACAATGATAAAGACCAACGCACAGTGAGATGTAGATTCACAATAATCATATAAATCATAATTATTTTTTGTCACATCTAATAATGCAATCATTATTGTGCTGATCACCAGAGTCATCTCAAAATATGTTCAGGTGGCCAAGATAATAATATAAAAACACTTCTGTGGGGTTGTCAGAAAGTTTAGAAGTAGACAGCTGAGTTATCAAAAAAAAGCGGCCAGCGCTGGAGGCACTACCAAGCGCCAAAAGGTTCAAGCCTCTAGGATGCTCTGAAATGCTGTTTTTGTCATGCCAAACGGCACAAGCAAAGTATTGAGTTTCGTGGCATTTTTCATAGTACCTACAACTGTAAGTGACACATAATTATTGCTATAGTTTTCAGAAGATGTTTCTTAACCAGTCCAGGGATATTTTATTTAAAAAACGCCATCTGTAAAGAAATCCCAAGCAGAGTAGCCAGCCGATAATAACCTAATAGGCAGGGATTTTGCCAGCAGCCAGCTACTTTTGACAACCCTGTTCTGAAGTGACGAGGACAGTATTATCATCAATTGGAGCAATTGCAACTGCCTGGATAAAACTGAGGTTTATTTGTATAGGCTAATTTTTATCGTCCACATCAACTTGCTTTGCAAAAATCCAGACTATTACTAACAGTAGAAGCCAATCTTTACTACACTGTCAGTAGTTGTGAATCTCACCTGACATCTCTAACTGTTTCTTGCACGTGAACCTCACAACCCAGTTTCTTATTTTGCCAGTCCAATGTGGCCAAGTGTCCCCTCTTGCCACCAATCAGTAGAAATCTGTAGAAGAAAAAAAAACACACTTGAATTGATTACTTTGATTCACAGCTACATGGCACAATTCAGCCTCTGACAGCAGCTACTGTACAGTGCAGGTCAAAAATGTCAATACATATTTATTGAGTGGGATACAAATGCCATCAAATATAAGTTTTTGAACCTCGGCTGCATGACCTCTAACTTCTTGTACTTGAGCTTTTCCAATTTTGTATTCTAGTTCTTTATGGTGAACTGATACCATTGTCTTTGCTAAATCAAATAAGCCCCCCTCTAAAATAAGCTCCCGTCTCCACCCAACATTCCCCCCACACTTTAGATGTGTTTGAAATAAATAAACCTGGAGGAGGGGGCTAAATAGGAGATTTAAGGTAATAGAGAGAAGTGAAAACCTAAGTATGTGGCAAAATGCTCTTGGAGCAAGAACCAATAACAAATAAACCCACATACCATGTACCATGCCACCTCAGACTAGGATTTAAACCTGGGCTAAATTGGTGGGATGCTAGGTTTTGTTGATGGCCTTTTTAGGGGTATGGTTAAATGGGACAGTAAAGCATTTCAAACAAAGAAAAATAGATTGAAACCAGAGATACAACTGAACAACAGCAACATAACTTTTCCATAATCATCTAGACTTTTAAGCATAAAACAGTCATACTGTTGATTTCTCAGAATAAAATACAACCAACTCACCTTCCATTGCGAGTGTAATTTACCCTATAGGGTCCAAACGTGTCCAGGTTCAATTCAAAATACTTAAAGAAAAAAATAGTATTTTATTACCATTATACAATAGAACAGGCTGTATGGTGAAACTAATGTCTTATTAAAGTACAGTGTAATGCCTTTGATGCTGATGGAAAGAATGGTTTCACCTCTGAAAGTGTACATGTACCTCAGCCTGTAGTTTGAATATGGACTTGCCTATTGTTTTCAATCCAGTATCCGAAATAATGCAGAATATGTTCAACTACATGCATTTTAAAATGATTAGTACGACTATCTAATATACTTATTTTAAGATTTACTGTAGCTCTGCCATTGATTTTCCTATGTGTAATTATGATAATATTTTGTTCTATTTATCTAACTGAGGGAGCCCATTCCTTATAAGCCCGGTGGCTTCTCTTGGGCTTCCTCGCCATGAGAGTTTAAGTAATTAGATTTCATTTGATTTGTATAATTTTTTGGCAAACAAAACAATAAACAATAAACAATAAAATAAATAAAACAATAAAATAAATAAAACAATAAAACAAAAAAAGGAAAAAGAAAGAAAGAAATAGAAGTCTTCATGACACGATATTTGCAGCTGGTCTCCCATCCAGTTCCTAAACCACTCATCAGGGCTTCATTAACTTGGAGAGTTGTGAGGATTTGAGACATGTAATTCTAGTACATGTAAATAATATGTAAACAGGTGATGTGTGTTAACAATTACTGCACTGACTCAAATTTATCACCTGGCTCCTTGTAGAGCCAGATCTAGAGGTTCATACAGACTCCCATGAATGGCCAACAACAATAATAATAATAATAATAATAATTCATTCATTTACCCTTGGCAGTATTTATAGCACTTCTGCCTGTGGGGCCGGGCAAATGACTGAAACAAATAATTATTAATGCAACTACAACACTCACTGAGAGTCTCAGATATCATCAGCTAAGCTCATAATACTGGACATTACTAATTACCATATGCCATTCAATTGTTCACAATAATAATATTATTGTCACCAACATTGTTTCACAAAGACTGTCATAAAATTTTTTATTGCATACAGCTGTAGATGTACACAGGTTTTATCTACAGTACAATGCTCTGATATTAATATTAAAAAACTTACCTTTCTTGCACTTGCAACATCAACGACATCAGCGATGTCCTTTTGTTTGAACTTAAATGTTTTCTCTAAGCCTTCAGCCTCTAAGTAGCTACAGTATAATTATAATAAAGTTACAAATAAATCAACAGCTTTAGGTCAAGTCAATACACAAGACACTAAACACCTGAAAACTAAAATACATGCTTCAGTGAAAAAAATATTAAATAAAAGGAACAACAACAGCCAAAAAAAACTTATCATCAGTGGTCAGTTATGTGGTATTTTTACTTTTTGCGGCAGATTTGAAGAGGAGGATCAGCCAGGCGACTTTTCAGTTTCAGGAGGTAAAATAAGTATTTATTCATTTCTCAGAACTAAAGTTGGAAACAAAAATTGTTCATTGCGATTCCCATTCTTCTCCTTCTCAAGCCAAATTCATTCTAAGTTAGAATTTTTAAACTTTCAACTTCCCTTTTCTGAAAGAAAGGGCAGGGATTCTACTTCACTGATTTCAATATTAATAGAGTATGGTTAATGTATTGTAAAATTTTTCACCAAAATGCGTGGCTATCAAACTTCTAATAGCTACAAAGATCTTACGCTTCAGAACCTTAATTATGATAGCCCATCATAATGGATGTATTATTAAAAGGGATGTATTTATACCCTGGTTGTTCTGTGAGTAGTAGTTCTGATTTCGCTGCCTGTATAGCTGCTTGCTGATACTGTGACTCGTATGATTTGAGTTTCCCTCGAAGTTTCTTGTCCTTTAAACGCTGATAAGTAAATACAAAAAACATAAGCTTACATTGTGTGGTTCCAGAAAATATCCATACCCCCCCCACAGAAGGGATTTGCCGTATGACCCCCCTCCCCTCTGGATTTTCCAAAATCGGCTCCCAAAATTTACCCCCCCCTCCCCTCCGGAATTTCCAAAATTTTTGCACACCCCCTGGAAATTTTGCTATCTCTAATTGAACGGAACAAAGAAGTAGTTTTGTTCACTAGGATGCCAAATTTTGTGAGTTTCATGTATTTTCTGTTGAATTGTACAACAGATAAGCGAATTCCTTATGCGAACTCCTTATGCGCTCAAATCAAAGACAAATTTTGTGCATTTCATATAATTTCTGTTGAATTCTACAATTCTGCAAATGAAATGCAAGGTCGCGTAGCAAACATAACCATACTTTTCTCGCACTGCGTCAAGAAGAAAGCGACACTTGGGGAAGTATAATTAAAGAGATCAAGACCTCGTCGCGCAATAAGACAGTAACGAATTTCGTTCTTCTAATTTTGCATATTTGAGTTTGCGGTAAAATTGCGCGTCGCTGATTCCATTGATAAGAAAATTGTCACGCAAAGTTTAACGTGCTGGAAAAGACTCGTGTAACTTCTTTGTCATAGAGAAACAGTCAAGAGAAGAAGAAATGTACCAATTAAAAAAATATATTTTTCATGTTTTGTGTTCTCGACACGCAAGGAAAATGAAGTTTCGTTCCGCTGGCTCATAAACACAAAAGCGTAAAGATAAAAAATATTATTTTCGGGAAACTTGTTGAAAAAAAAAACTTAAGTATTGACTAAAACGCATGTCGATACTGTCGATAATCGACTGATAATTTGAAAGCGAAGATGGCTACAAAGGAGCAGAGATGCGTAACTATTCATATATGATACGTTTGTAAACAAAACTTGTAACGTACGTGACCTAGAGAATACATCGTTCCACGCGAGTGGCTAGCGACGAAATGGTTTTGGGATGGAAACTTGGCTAAAATTTACCTTTGAAAAGATAGCTTCAGTCGCTCGAACAGTCGACAAATTCTTTTCCAAACGGATAGCCCGAGCCGTTCGAACGGATAACAATTTTTTCAAACGGATATCCCAAGCCGTTAGAACTGATGACAACTTTTTTCAAACGGATAGCCCAAGCCATTCGAACGGATGACAACTTTTTTCAAACGGATGACCCGAGTCGTTCGAACGGATGACAACCTTTTTCAAACGGATAGCCTAAGTCGTTCGAACGGAGGACAATTTTTTTTTTGAACGGATACCAAATCCGTTCAAAAACGGCAAACTGTAAGGAACGTTTTTGCGTGAGAGGTCACGCCAAGGGACTGACAAAATATGTTCGTTATGTCCATTAATCCTTAGGTTTAGTAGCTCTTTAACTTTCGTCGTGTTTTATATCTTCGCAAATAAATTGTCATGGTAATTTTTTGTGTTTTTTCTTTGTTACTCTCTTACGCGTCACGAGAACCCTTTGGAAATATTTCCCTATGGTGACCCCCCCTCCCCAATGGAAAATTAGGCAAATTGACCCCCCCCCTCCCCCCTGGAAAATCCGATCCCTTCCGTGGGGGGTATGGATATTTTCTGGAACCACACATTCAGAAAATAATGGTTTCAGTTAATAGTATAATCACTACATCAAACGTCAGTCAAGAATTATTACTAAGTGTGGTGCATGTGTTGAAGCGTAACACTTGAGAGTAATTCATGCAGTTCATCCGTCATTGATATAAATCCACTCTTAGTGGTTACCGGTCATTTCGCCCTCAAGTCATTTTGCCCCGGTTACCTTACCCCCTATTTTAGAACGAGGAATATTATAATTGAAGCAGTGATGCTTGTTTTGGACGTTTATGGCTTATTATAAAATAACTAAAACAGTACGTGCGTTCTGATTGGTTAAAAACCAATGGTTTTATTTTGCCGGTAAGCTCATAGAAAAACTTGTAACAAGCTTTTCTCGTGTTCTCCCAACACCCCGCGTTGGTAAACCCATAAAAAGTGTGGTCTATTGCTTAAAAGAACGAGGAATATTACATTTGAAGCGTGCTTGTTTAGATTTCTGGCTTATAGAATGAGCAATATTATATTTTGAAGCGCGCTAAATGACTCGAAAATAGGGGGTAAGTAACCAGGGAGAAGTGATCGGTTACCACTTTTAGTTTGTATGAACTGACCTTAAACCTATTTTGTTTTCCTCTGTTGTACTTCCCCAGTGTGTCTTTGTCCACTCTGTCTCCATCCTTACGTTTCTTCATAGCTGTATTCCCCTATCACGTGGAATATCTCAGTAAATCATGAATACTCGTTGGCAGAAAGTAGAATTTTAGGTCAAGAATAACAACACATGGTTTACCTTAACTTTGTCCGCCATCTTGGATTTTGGTAGGTACTTCATGTATGGGATTATATCTATATTACCGCTGACCGACCGCTGATCCACTCAATTCTCCTACCCAGGCTCTTTCCAGCCTTCTACCCTGTCAGTGTAGAAGAACGCGCAACTTGTTTTTCGATATTGCTACAAAAAGAGTTGAACAGCGATGTTGCGCGTGTTACCACCCACGAATCAAACCTGTCCCGCAACGAACGAGGTAGTCGCAGGTTGGGAAAAGTTGTTGCAGAAGGTAGAGACTACGTCTACTTTTTGCAGCAAACTCTTTATGTACATGCTGCGCGTTTCACTGGCTCAAGGCAAACTTGTTTTGCGGCAAGCATGGCGTGACTTCCGCGTAATTTTATCCAACCAAAAGTCAGTATTCACACAAATTTGTTAGCAAGACAGATTTGAACGTGTAAAACGCGCAACATCGCTTTTCTACTCGAAGAAACATGTTGATTTCAATCCACAGGGGCGGATCTAGGATTTTTTTTAGGAGGGGGTGCACTCTTCTCTTGCTCTACTTCAACACCAATAAACCACATAGTTTTTTTTTGCAGAATACCAGTTGTATTAGAAAACCGCAGGTCATCTCGAAGGGGGGGGGGGGGGTGCGCACCCCCTGCACCCTCCCTCTAGATCCGCCCCTGATCCACATCACGGTAAAAGAAGTCTTGCAATGCAACTGGTAAAAACTGCCGAGACGTTTTGGGTCTTTTGGTTGAAACACGAGACACTGGGCGGTATTTGTCGGCGCGTGCGTGGAGATAAGCTGCACCGCGTGGAAAGGTATCTGATGGGGCATTGAAAGGTATAATTCACTGAGTTTCAAGTTTTTTTCAGTATGCTCTACTCGCAAATAGCAGGGTTAATCTAGGCGGGTGGAGCAAATCAGTTAGTTTTAATACACTGAAAATCTAAAGAAATAAGAAATTAAATTAATAGATGAATAGAACAAATTACTAAGAGATAGAGAAAAAATATATATATGACAAGGGCGTGTTCGATTGGGGTGTCAGCTGTTTTAGGGTTAGGGTTGGGGTTCGGATAGGATTAGGGTGAGTGTCAACCCTAACCCTAACTCTAAAACAGGATTCTTTAAAAAAAGGATAGACCCCAACCCCTGCCCCTGCCCCTGCCCCGGCCCCGACTCCGGCCCCGCGTTATACTGACACCCGTTCGATTGACGGTCTCCCGGAATAAAAATAAAGGGAATACATAGCACCCGTTCATAATAACAAGGAACTTGTTAACAAAGCAACAGGTAAAAATTCTTTTTGAATTAAAATAACATCAAGCACCGATCGAGATAAAGACGAAAGGCTGAAAGAGTGTTGAATAGTTCTTTTTCTTCTTTCGCGATTAACAAGCGCTTCAAAGTAAACGGCGTCGTAAGTTTCCTAAAGCTTAGGAGATAGCAATAAGACAAAAACATTTTTTTCGGAAGACTCTTTTGGATACCGTATTAGCGTACTTCAGTGGCGATACTAGTTCATTAATTGGCTCCAAATTACAACCAAGTAAGCGTGAATCACGGTAAAGGAGCTGTTGTTTTGTTTATTGAACCTTATGTCAATAAGAGAAAGGAGAAATCTCATCGGGATCAGTCTAGGCGATTCACAAAACTAGCTTTGTCTTGAATTGTCTTGTCTGACAATCTCATTGTCGTTGCCGTCTTCGTCAGTTGCTATTAAAAAGCTGCTTTTTAAAATCGAGGTCACGGGAGAGGAAAAGTGGGAGTCCCTCTTCCCGAATTTTTTTTTTTCGGAGGGTCAGGGGAGCGGCTGTTCAACGGCAGGAACTGCCCCAAACGCAGGCTAGAACCTCACCCCCTCCCCCCGGGAAGGTCATCTGAATTTGAACCACAACAAACAGGGCATTATCACGAAAAAAATTATCCTTTAGTGGAAGAAAATGAAAAAAATCAGAATTAGCAACCTAAAGGCTGCGTCTGACTTATCATTTGTTCACAGCCTTATATTAAATATTACCTTGCGTTTCTTAGATTCATAGAAACAATTTTTTCCAATTAAAACCAAACTTACAAACCGAGTTTGCGTCAGCCTTGTTTCCGCTCGATTTTGTAAAAATTTCGAGTACTTTTCGCTAACTGGTTACGTTCGATTAACGCTTTTTTTCGATATATATACAATCTGTAAAAAATTAACGATAACAAAATTATAAATTTACATTTTCGCTACTATTTTAGGTAACGAGTATTTGCCCATTTCACAATTTTCGAGAAACCACTAAAAAATTTTAATTGTCCACATACAATGGAAAATAGTTCAATTTACGAACTCAAACCTTAAAATCAGGCGAAAGAAAATTGCCAGTTATAAATGAAAATTTATTGGACAAGTTTATAAGCGAGTTAATTTAAAAAAAGAGTTTCCGCGATTGTGATTTCTCTTTGTAAACATTTGTAAGTAGCGGAAAACAACGCTGTGAATTTATTTCCTACGTTTCCTTTTCAGAAGAACAATAAGAAAATCGAATGGAGGCGATTTGATTATTCTGAAAATATAAAGGCACCTTTTGAATAATTCTGATTTGCACCTGTTTGGTCTAACATGGAAATCTTTTCATTGGTTTGCAACAAACTAAATGATTAGTCGCTAAAATGAAATTGGTCAAATTTATCGATTGAATCTACGGGGATAAATTATGAATTTTCTCACTGCAGTCGATCAGTAGAGTGTCCAACCGAGCAAAGCGAAAGCAGCTGCGGTGGTATAGTTCATCAAATATTTTTCTACCATCAAAGGCTTTGATTCTCATAGATTTTGCGTTAAACCGAATCATCTTTGTCAACTGAAGCGTCACCCGTTTGTTTTGCTTTTTCTCCGGAGAAAAATATTCTAGCAAGATGTCGTTCGCGGGCTTTAAGAAACAGATCAACAAGGCAAACCAGTTTGTGAGCGAAAAGATGGGATCGGCCGAAGGAACTAAGATGGAGGACGAATTTATCGATCTGGAGCGAAAAACTGACGTGATGACAAATCTTGTGACTCAGCTACTGGGCAAAACGAAGGAGTATCTTCAGCCCAATCCAGCCGTACGCGCAAAGATTTACATGCATGTGGCCGCACAAGGGAGCAAATACCCCCAGACGGAAGGAGCTCTTGGAGATATAATGCTGAAAGCCGGCCATGATCTCGACCCACAACAATCCGACTACGCTTCGGCTTTGCTCGATGTCGGAAGTTCTCTGATCGAAGTTGCCGAAGTGAAAGATACGATGGATGCGCAAGTCCATGAGAATTTCCTAATCCCGCTCCACGAACTGGAAGAAAAGCAACTGAAAGAAATTGCAGGGCATCGGAAGAAGCTACAAGGACGGAGACTCGATTATGACTGTAAGAAGCGCAAGGGAAATAAAATCGCGGTGGAAGAAGTCAAAATGGCACAGTACAAGTTTGAAGAATCGAAAACGATTTGCCAACAGGAGATGACCCAGTTGATGGGAAATGAAGTTGAGCGTATTCATCAGCTCAGTCAGTTGGTCTGCGCCATGTTGGAGCACCACAAGAAATCAGCCGACACCCTTGAGCGGCTACTATTGCTACTTAACAAGAGGGTACATGAAGCTTCAAGTCGCAGTGGCAATAATCAAGCGGCAAATAAGAGTGCAGAGAATCAGGCCGTGAATCAGGGAAAGTCCGAAGCTTCCGCCAAAGGCACGAATCCTTTGGCAGACGACTCGGACTTAACTGGGAAACCGAATGAAGAAGCAACGCCCAGTAAGCCGAGTTGCCGAGCGAAATGCGACTACCAGGCGGAGAAAGACGGGGAGCTGTCCTTCTCTAAGGGCCAGGTGATAATGCTGTCGGAGAAGCTGAATGAAGACTGGTTTGAAGGAACTTTGGAAGGAAAATTTGGGCGAATACCGGTTAAACATGTGGAAATTCTGGTCGATTTACCTTGAACAAATTTCCCGGAGGCAGAAAGCAATCAACGCTTTTAAAACAGACTGATTTCTCAGATCCTTCAATTTCTATCATTGAAATATAGTCATTATGTGGGTTTTTTAAAAATCAAATTTAAATACGAAATGAATTTAATTTTTTTTCGCAGACGATAATCCTTTTCTGCAATTTGTTTTATTTTTGATATTTGAATGGCCGATTCTTGCAGAACTGTTGTTTAACGAAAGTTAAACGAAAATCGACAACGGTACTCAGTATCAGTTTTCTAGAGATGCACTTGAAAAATGTTGTTAACATCTTGATCGTTACAATTTTTCACTATAGGAGATAAACAACAAAATTAACATAATGAGTCTTAATTGTTTTTATATTTTCGGAAGAGAAAGGCGTTGTTTTGCGTGGTAAAATTAGACTTTCAGAGAACGTGAATGATAAGAAAGTAAAAATTTAAAATATTTGCATTACTTATAAACTGTAAACTTACATTGTTAAGTTATGATAAGCCAATTGATTGAACAATAGGAAATTAAGACATGTTTTCATTTGCAGGAGTAGATCCGTTTGCTCTATTTCCCACTATTCGAGGGATAATGAATGCGACAAAAAGAAATTTTCCTCGCGACTAACTTCCAGCTTCGAAAATCAATAAAGTTAACAAAGGTAATGCGCGAACTCACGCTGAAAGTAAAGTGCAGTCAAACCTCCCCTAAAGGACACCTCTCTCTGATAGCGGCCCCTTTTTTTCGTCCCGGCGGACAAAAAATCCATACATTGGCTCTTGTTTAAAACCTGTCTACAAACGGCCACTTTCTTCTATCCCCAAGATGGCCGTTCTAAAGAAGTTCAACTGTGAACATTTCCGAATTCACATGAGTAGCAGCTGGCTCGTACCTAAGTGCTTGTCGGGATTTTCGACGGTAGTCACGGCACAAAGGCCACCACAGCAGAAAATTCCAAGAAGCGCCTGGGTACGAATTAGAATCGACCAAAGGTAAATGAGACGATCACAGATAATGAAGGAATTTCCGAAAATAAAAAAAGGACGCCGGTGGGAAGACCTGACTGATGGGTGAAAGTCAAAGAATCAATACATCCAGAAATTTTCTTGTCACCGCGGTTCGGTAGAAAAACTCCTATGAGAGTAGGCTACTCGTCAACTCTTCTTGAAGCAGAAGACACGTTAGTCCCTATTTAAAATCCACTTCCTCACTTAAATTTAACCCGTGACTTTTCTTTCCCTTTAGCTTTGCCGATTTATGCGCCTTTTTTGCACTTGGTATATTTTTGCTGATCAGATTCGTTCTGCGAAAATTCATTTGCGGTTCTTTGCACTTAATCTAATTATTTTAATTTAATTCAGCTCTGCTGCGGTTTTTCTTTCCCCAAAGTTAAGCCTTGCATTTTTTCAAAGTGAGTCTTAATATGTAAATCAGAATTACAATAGACTGCGAGCAGTCTCTTACTTTTCTCTGCAAAGTTACTGCTCGAGAAACCCAAGCACGCGAGCGGCGATAAACTAGGGTGTAAGCACAACATAAGTGTAACATAACGTCGTGGTTTGCAATCGCGCTGGCTGAGATAAGAACTAGACGGATTTTAAGAGAAAAGGCGGACTGCAAGCCCGGGGGGACATTACCTATACGGGTATGTGCCGCCCAACGTGGTCGTGATTTTGAAGCTCCTGATTTAGAACGGGGTATCCATTTCAGAGGCGTTTTCTAGAACGGGGTATAATATTTCGAACGCACGAAAGCTCCAGTTTTGTAAGCAGCCATTTGAAATTGTTCAAGGACAGATTGCTTTTAAAAAAACGGTTCAATGCGTTAACAAGCAAACTGTTGTACTCTTTGCACCTTAGAACGGAGTATAAAAAATTGGCCCATTTCTAGAACTGGGTATCAGTTTTAGGGCGAATTCTAGAACGGGGTATCAATTTTAGGGGAAATTTTTTTTAGAACGGGGTGCCAATTTGGAGTCCCGGGCGGCACATACCCACCCAAAAAAAACCCAAGTGCCCCCCTGGGACAGCAAGCAGTCTAGTATTACAGAGGGTGTAACATGATAATCCTTTAAGAAATAGAAGAACTTAGCAGCCGCCTTTAGGGGCGCGGACCGTCGGGGGAGGGGGACCGGGGGTTCAATTTGGAGAGGGGAAAGTACCGGGGGTTCTCTATGCCCGTTCAATTGGACCAAGCTGTCGTAATAAAAATATTACATACCATACTTAGAATAAACGCCACCGCTTCTCCTCTCTTACTTCCTTGAATAATAGGGATACAACTGGTCTAGCCTAATGCTACTTTACGGATGCGATAATCGATTACGAAACATGCGTACCGATACATCTGTGTCAAAAGTGTGTGATGAGCGTGACTACTGTACGCTTGATTACCAACCACGTTTTAACAAACGTTCAGCTGAACGTTAGCACGTGGATAATGTTGCAGTAGTAGTTTTTGTTTTTCTTTGAAAGATTTAGCCATAATGGGGTTACAATTAGCCTGCGAAGCGTAGACGTATTTCCGGTCGTCGCCCTTCTCCTCGGAGGGAGAGAAGCGACGACCGGAAATACGTCTGCTCTTCGCAGGCTAGGTTACAATTCGTTGAAAGGAAAACTTAAAAAGGCCCCACCTACCTCAATTAAGCGCTCCCTTTCCTTTCTTGAAGTTTCTCTCCTTTAAGGCAAATTTTGAATAAGCGCCCGTCGAGAAAATACGGTATATCGCATTTTTGTTTTGTTTTGTTGTTTGTTTTTTTAAATTAAAGAATAAAGCATTATTATCTCCGAAAAACGGAAGGCAAAGTATTTTACACACAAAGAACTTTACGAAAATTTCGTTCATTTTTTTTCACACAAATGTAATTGGAAGGTCCTATTGGTCCTACCCGCGAAAGGTCCCTCCAGTTTACCTTGGGCGTTTTCCATTCAACCAAAACGTCCGGTGTGAATTTTCGGCGACATTCTGGCAGTAGCGAATGGAACAGTATTTTCCAAAATTTCCAAAAAAGAGGACAACCTCGCGAGGTATACCTACATTTTTTCTTTTTATTCAACTTTCAACCTTCGGTTAAATGTTTCACATTTTAGAAATTCAACAGTTTCTGAATAATTTCTGTACCATTTGCCGCTGTTTCCAAATTTTCGAAAGTTTTGGTTGAACGGAAAGCGCCCCTGGTCACTGGTTAATGGATAAAAATCCTTTAAACACTAAAGTGCTATAACAGCAGCGGAAAATGGCCGTGTCAAAAGTAGTGAAAAGAACTATAGAGAGAAAGCCGGTAGGAGTTATGAATGCAAAAGGAAGGAAGGAAGGAAAGAAAGAAGGAAAGAAGGAAGGTTGGTTAAATGGTTGGATGGACAAATAAGTAGAAGAACAAGAAACGGCAACAAAAACAATAAATAACAACAACCACATAAGCTTTATTTGTATGACTATGTAGTTACAGTATTGCAATAGCCTGGAAAACAGTCGTTTCTCAAAGTTACAATTTATACAATGGAATGATTACAATGGTCCATCAACATGATCAAGTGTCATCAGTATGATTTGATAACAAATCATTACGTAAATCATTACATAATGAAACAAATTTTCAACAAATGCCGGCGTTAATTTACAGAAAAATTCTGTGAATTCATCAATTTGATTATTAATTCTGTGTAAGAACAAAATTATGTTGGATTTGATCGTAGAATTTTTCCCTTAATTAGGATTGAATACTTTGGACAATGCAAGAGAAATGAAATTAACACCCTCCCAAAGACGCATAAGGAAAATCAGTTCAGTATATTTTACATAACGTAGTATCCGCTGTCAAACATTCACCGCTGCACAACTATTCAGCTGTTTCACCAAAGATGGCGGACGAAAGTGGTAAGTTTTTAATCAAAAGACATTGAATCAATTCAAAAATTATGCTTACAGTGAACATAGGCATATCATAAAAACTTAATAGCCGTCTTACAAAGAAGTTATAGCTATTATTAAGGCGTCGATCTGGCTTTTTCGTCAAGATCTACGATACTCTCTATGCCAAGTACAGCTGTTAAATGCGCTCCTTGGTCAAACATGTTTTGAGGAGTTAATGTTTTTCATCCTGCCCTTCACCGATTTAGAGCAGCAAGTTTCTCTGTAAACCGCTGAGAGTATCAATTCTGCGTCTTATCTTCCATCCTCTTTAGAAGTAGACCCTCATATATTCAGATTCCAAGATTTTGAAACATCGCCAGATTCCTTCTATGATTATTCACCGAGCCTTCGAGAAAACGCTGTCCCACTAATCATTGACAATGGTAAGTACAGCTGTACTTCTAATTTACTTGTCCATGTGTATCTAATTTTTTTCAAAGGTATCTGCAAAATAGCAGAAAATAATGTGACTTTCATTTTGCTACAAGTTTGCCCCAGATGCCATTATCACACAGACAGTACACAAAAGACACTGGTATTATCAAAGTTTAAGTTAGAGAATTATGATCAAGACTCTTTAATAGAGCAAAGTATTGTGTTATTATATTTTTTTCTAAAAAAAGTCGAGGGTAAATTCAAGAGAGCTCAATAAACACCCTCAATTACCACACCACAGTACTGTTACAGTAACCAAATTTAGCTGAGACAAGATTAATAAGAGATATAAAGATTTGTGGACATTTCATGTCGGAAGATGTTTAAAGAAAGATTTTTAAAGACGTTCCAAAGATGTATGATGTCATTTGGAAAGCTTCAAAGTTTCCAAGAAGGCTACAGTCATGACAAACTGACCAAGGAAAACTGATGAAAATTACTTCTTCTTGGCATTCAGACTGGTGATAAATAATTTAACTGGTGATAGATCAGCTTTGCTGTCAATGGCGCAGTTTGGCTGTGGGAGGTTGTCCCTTGTCGTGATTTCATTTTATGCACTGTTGCTACTTTTTGGGCCATGTCGCTTGTCTGAATTTACCCTGGTAGGACCTCTATACGGCAAGTATACACCAGGGATCAAACCATATCTCAAGTGGTCACCTACAGGAGGATAACAACAATGGAGACTTCTAAAACCATCAGACAGTACAAAAAAGGGACCATGGTTGCATACGAGAGGTGCTCATTTACAAGAGGTTTAAACTGTAGTGATTTACTGGGAAAATTTTGGTGTTTTGAATAGGTGATCACTTATGGCAGCTAGTTACTTACAAGAGGTGGTCGCTTCAAGCTTCAACTTTATTGGAGATTTTGGTCAAATCACATGGAGTTTTCTTTCTTTGCACTCATTGTTTTAGCCTAATTTACTTAATAAACCTTGTCAGTTAAGGCAGTTATATTTTAGTTAAGATTTTCTGTTGGACTGAGAAACTTGGCAACAAGCATAAGCTGGAGTGAGAAGGAAGTTACCTGCAGCTGTGAGACTTATAACTTAAACGTAGGAGTTGACAAGTTTTCAATGCTGACTCACAGTAAATTTGAATTTGCCTTTCTTTCTGTTGCTACTTAGGTGGCCACTGTTGTCGAGCTGGTTGGGCCATTGACAATAAGCCAAGACTAATCTTCAGAAACTTGGTTGCAAAAGCAAGAGGAAAGAAGGTATACATGTAAAAGATCTTTTTATGTTAAAATATTTTCTTTCTTTGTAACTGTGAAGCCAAAAGTTGTGTGAATTCTTGAACCATTAAGGAATGATTATTAGGGCATGGCAAAATGGTGAATTAGCGATTAAGACCTAAGAACAGACCACTAAAAAAATTATATTTACTCGTAACTACATTTGTACTGTTTATTGACTTATTTTAGATTTTTTTTTTTTACTCATAAATGTTCACAATAACGTTTCAGAAAATGTTGTGATATGATTTTTGTTTTCATAGCCTATGGTAATCTATTTATTGTATAGTCTAAAAGTAGGTGCCTTTCACTGGATGTCTTTGCCTAAATGTATTATTATAACAGTTTATTATTAGATATTTTGCTAATTTACTAATAATATTTTTCTTTAGGATACTGACCCTTCTGCTAATAGCGTCTGTGTAGGGAATGATATCGGCAATCTAGAGGTAGTCAGATGGGCTCTACGCAGTCAATTTGACAGAGATGTTGTCACCAACTATGAATGCCAGGTACTTTAAATTCAAGTGATGTATAACTGCATTTTACAAAAAATGTATCTCTCTTGGTTTTTCTATTTTTGCTTCATATCAGAGCTCATAACCATTCAAAATACCAGCAACTTTGTTTGCAGTTACACTGTAGTTATTTATCGGCCGAGGAAGATCTTTTTTGACAAAGTTTTGGCATGGCAAGTTTAAAATGTTTAAATTGGAGAAAACTGAAGAGAGTTATCAGTCATGAGACTGATACTAAATATGGTTACCTTTTAGCATACACCTTAAAGGTGGAATTAAGAGCCTCTGAATGGGTTTTTCTGACAAAATCAAAGTCGCGATGAGAATACCATTTCGACAATGCTAGTTGTGCAATGACTGCAAACATTTACCCGCCAAAAAGTGTGCTGCGCATTCAGAGTTTTTGTTTTGCTTATTTTCTCTTTTCTGTCATCATTGTAGTTGCACTGAGCTTGCTAGTAGTGTTCCTATGCAAACAGTTTTTGATACGCAACAATTAGGCTTGAAAAACCAATGATTTGATGGAAAATGCGCAGACTTGAAATCAACGTCTGCAGGTATACCCAAGCAGAGGCCCAATTGAATTGCAGGTCATTACAAACCTGTATTTGTGTTAATCATTATTAATTAAAAATTATCATTGGTGTATACATTGTACTATAAAATGAATGAACTTAATCCCCTCAGGAGCAAGTCTTTGATCACATCTTCAGTCGCCTTGGAATCAACACACCGGGAAGTGTCAACCATCCCATTGTTTTAACAGAACCAGTATGCAACCCTAACTACTGCCGACAATGTAAGTTATCACCGAAATAATGCACCTATCAATGTAAACCCCGTGGGGGGGGAGTGCGGGCAAGGGGTGGGGATTTGACAAATTTTAAAATTTTTCGATCAAATTCCCCAGGGTGGGAAACGAAAGGTCAATCAAAAGTGTCAAAAAAGTCCCCACCCCAGGGGAAAAAATCTAAACAAACAATGCTATAATACTATATCAAAGGAATAAAAGAACATTTCAAACACGTTTTTACTACTTTTATTTAGGGTTAACGGAAGCTCCATTAAATTACTCGCTGTAATTAAGTATTTTCTCTCTCCACTAGCATCTCTTATCTTGAACAACAAAATCACTCCAGGAAGATTGACCGTGCTATATAATATTAATAAAACGTAAAATGCTTTATAACATCTGCTCAACATGTCGGAACAGGTCGGATCAGTGACCCATAAAAAATCCTCTGACTTTCATGGTGGAATTCGATTTCAATCGAGTTTTACAATCAGATGGGAACTTTAAGATAAAAACTTCCTCAAAATAGACACTATCTGTTTAGATGACAGTTAAAGTATCGGATTATGGCGATTAAAACAAATGAAAACTTCATACCTTTCTCCAACAACGTGACTTTCAGGAAGCCTCGAGGGACGGACTTGGTAACTGCTTCTGAATTGATACCAGGCTTCTGTCGGTCAAAGTCAAATGTCCCGACCCCGGGGTCGCTTCACACGATCAAAAGCCCGACAGCGGGGATAGTCCCAGGCATCAAATCCCCTCCCCTTGCCCGCACTCCCCCCACACGGGATTTACATTGATAGGTGCATAATAAAATTATGATTTGTGTTGGAGGAGCATGTATCCAAAATAAAGCACACAATCTTTCAATGAATAGTCTCTGATAACTTAGCATATTTACCTGTGTATAATGCGCACTTTAAATTTTGAATGTATTGTGAAAAAAAAAAAAAACAAACAAAAAAGAAAAAACTCGGGCAATAGAAAGGAAAACTCTTTCTGTTCATCCTCTTGTTTTACTCTCAGTATTTACATTTTCTAATTTCAAAGAATAACTCTGAATTCATGCAAAATAAAATGGCAGCTGGTTTGGATTGTTGTTTACTAATAGAAGGAATAATGATGCTTACCTAGTTTGTATTGTCTGCTTGGCAACCAGGCAGCAGTTGTTGGGCTAACTTTTATGTACTGGTATTTAATTTTTTGGGAGCTTAAAGTAATGGCAAATTGAGAATCAACACTGGTTAAAAAATTTTAACTTTAATTTTTACCTGTAACATGTATTCGTTTATAGTTCAAATAGAATGTTATTGTCGCATATATGCATAATTCTGCAACAAGGTATTGAGTATAAAATTAAAATTTAATTTCAGCCATGTCAGAGCTTCTGTTTGAGTGCTACAATGTTCCAAGCGTGGCATATGGTATTGACAGTCTTTTCAGTTTGTACAACAACATGCCCAGTTCAGGTGAGTTAATTCAATGTTGCCATGGTAGACTGTTGTAGTCATCCTTCTTTCCTCAGAGCCATGCATGGTTCATCCACATAAATTTGTCACCTCCATGTTTTTGTCTCAAGAAAAATAATATTAGACTCTGCTCATGGCCTACCATGATCTTCTTCAATTTTGTCCATCCATGCGTTGTTTCATATTTGCTATGATATTTATACCTTTTTTCATGTTTTAAGCAGTATCTTCTACTGTGAAACTCACAAAACAATGAACACCAGAAAGACTATTCTATGGTGGTGTATGACATTTGCAGACTGCAGACTGCAGACTGCAGACAGCAGACTGCAGACTGCATGAGGCAGCAAGACTGTAAATTGAATGAAACCAAAAATATCGTAATCAAGGTGGTGTCAGCATCAACATTACCTTTTTCCGAGAAGTACATGTAACGCCTAGAAGCGAAGTTTTTTCACGCAAATTACACCGACCTGATTCCTAAAGGAGTTGTTGGCTGTTCGTCTTGTATTGAATTAGAGCAGAATAATGTCTGCCGATGTCACAAACTCGCTCATGAATCCATAGCAACAGGCGAGCAATTTAGCCTGCACCACAGACGAAACTAAACTCTGGTTATATAAGTCTGTTTGTGAAACAGTGCCGGAATCCTTATTCTACGGGGGCCCCAACTGTGTACTAGATTTGAGCATGAGCAATGATTGGCCTGTTAAAAAAGCCATTGTCAATTTGCCTATTTAGAAATTCAAAATACACTTCCGCTAATTCGTCGAGTCCAGGTAGGATCTGTTCGGTTTAGATTATTTGGCATATCCTTAAATACTGCTAAGATGAAGTACGTCATTTAAAAGGTGTTAAATGTCCGTGATCTATCCTAGTTAATTTTGTAGACTTAACTGTAGTGAGCATGAAGTGCTCGCAATCTAAACACTTTTTTTACAGAAGACTACCATTTAGACAGGCATTAATGGGCATTGCTACTTGTCATTATCAATTCACAATAATCAAAGAAGAATAAAGAATCAACGCAATTAGTGATATGCCGGGTGAGTCAATAAAGAGTAGGGTCGGTGAAGAATAGCCAACAGCATCTTGGAAATAAGGCCAATTTAACTTTGCACAAAAACATCACCCTTGTTTCCAGGCTACTTTCTCACTTTCACACGATGTTATATTTTTGATTGTGTCACCTTTATTAGGAAGATTTTTGGTGTCTTTTAATTTACAATCTGCAATCTGTGGTCTGCAGTCTGCGTTCTGCAGTCTGCAGTCTGCAGTCTGCAAATGTCATACACTGATTCTATGGTATGTTATTGTGTTGTGAGAAAATAGCCAATAAGGCATGAGATAACTTAGCCTGTAAACTTAGACATATTTCTAGTTGTCGCTTCTAACCACACATTATTTTTCGGGTGCAGAGAAGTGACGGAAATACGCCTGTGTTCTCAGACTACAGATAACTAAACTGCAAGCAGTAATGGTGATTAGTTTGTGGTTTTGAGGTGTTCTGAACTTGTGATTGATCACTACACAATCAACATTCTTGAAATTTTACAGGTGTTCACGGTTTTCTGAGTTTGACAGCATGTTTCACTCAATCTCATGGCAGTTCCCATTGTTTTTAATTTTGATCAATTATTTCATTATACACTACAGATAAAGCCACTGCTCTGGTTGTGTCTTCAAGTTGTCAAGTTAGTCATGTCCTTCCAGTGGTGAATGGAAGACTGGATGCTGGCAACTGTAAAAGGTATTGAAGAATACAAAAATACCTTAGAATTCTATATAAATACCCAGAACTTCTAAAAGGTCCCATCCAGATGTCCAGGAGAAGTATGTAGATCCCCTTGCTGTGCAGAGTTAGTTTTTAGATCACCTCTCTGATGGGTAAGGCTTCAGGTAAGTCAACCAATCATCTTGTATCTAAATTATAAGACAAGTTCATAATGACAACATTTCATTACAACTACCAGAATTCATTTCGTTTTTGCTTTCTTATTTAGATTTGTCAATCTTGCAGAGGTTTAAACACTAATAGCCTCAGTTTTCACGAGAAAACAACAAACTGAAGGATTCTAATAGTTGTTTGCCCTGAGCAAAGCACAAACTGAAATTCAAGATTTTTGCGGGAGGGGTGGGGGGGAATTGGATTCCTTTTCCCTTTATGTGATCATTTGTTTTAAAAAAATGATGTAATGCTTTTACATGACAGAATATCACAGCTTTAAAAGTTGCACCATTTGTGGTTGAATGATGATTAATGGTTTGTACATGTAGGAATAAAAAACACGTTTTTGTTAAACTAAGGTAAATTTATTTCTTTGCTTTGTGAAATACAGGATTAACCTGGGCGGTTCCCATGCAACGTGGTTCATGCAGAGACTATTACAACTAAAATACCCACATCATGCCACTCAGATAACGCTCACTAGAGCACAGGTTAGTAATCTTTTCATTATTTTGGGGGGTAAAAATAGAAATAAATGAAGAATTTATAGTGTAAATTACTTGCATGATACATAAGCAGTATCTTCGCCTGTGTGGGGTTCATTTGGAGTCTACCATAATAGCTAAATCTGGCTTACGGTAAGTTCATGATACAGCTCTTTTTAAGAGCCTGATGGTTTTTAACATACTTTAATGACTTGTTTTGAACGGGAACTGGAAGGTAACGTAGACCTTAAAAGTTATTAGTTTGGAACTACACCCTATGCTGTTGTTGTCATTTTTTAATAAGACAAAAGGAAAGAAAATAGGTTACGTGTTTCTGTCATTCAGTTCACTGGCTCTAAATAGGCACTGCCCATAAATAATAGCCGTATTGACAATTCAAAGAATAGAATAAGGGAAGCTACACTATTTCAGAAGCCACAACGGAGGATTAGAGTGGAAGGAGCCTACAGTGGGTTCAACAATAGAATAGTTAAACTGCCCATGAAGCAGCGTGGCCGAGAGCTTAATTACAGCGCTAGACTTGTAATCTGGAGGCCCTGCTTTCAAGTCCCGCCCAGACCGCTAGCTGGATTTGTTCTCGGTAGTCCCGAGGTCAAATCCCCTGCCACGCTTGTGAATAGCCTACTGGACTGCATCCTACCAGTAACGATTCTTATCCTTGTTACACGTATGTTCCATTTGTTTTATTTGTTTCGTTATCCGTGAAAAGCGCAATTATAACCTTTTAAGTTTTTTTTCGATCTAATTGCCTACTAACCTCACTTACATGTATGTCCAGAAATCAACCTTGCCACCATAGCCCCCGTTGCCATTTCATTTGAATTTTCGCTTTTTAATACTTTGGCAACTCTTCACCAAATTCGCCATTTTCGCCAAAGCGTGCATTTCTTAATATATTCTGATTGTTCTTGTTTTAGGAATTAGTGCACAGTTACACAGCTATGGCCACAGATTACTCGAAGGAGCTTGAGGAGTGGGCATCGTCAGATTATTATGATGATCATGTTTATAAAATTCAGCTGCCGTATGCTCAGGTGGGTGTACTATCTTGTTATAAGCGCACAATAGCAAAAATAGCTTAGTGGCCAAATGGCGTTTCCAGTAGCTTTCTGTTTTTTGAGGCTAGTTGGGTTGTTTTCTCGACATTAATCCCCCGCGGGGTACTTTAGGAATTTCTGGGTGGTGATGTGCCGCTGGCACCCTGGAACCCTTAACCTATACCAGAGCTAGTTCAGCTGAATTTTGCTACCCTATTCTAGAGTAAACTCCCCAAATCCCCCCCTATCCTAGAGTAGCTGTTTTCCAGAAACTACTGAGGTCACTAGCACAGTCTACCCAAAACAAAACCTTATACCACAATCCCTAGTCTAGATAAAATCTTCAACCAACTGATCAGTTTCCTGAAAAGTCATACCCTATTCTAGACCCAAATGCTCTGATTTATATACCCTATCCTAGAGTAAACTGCTTGAAAACCATACCCTTCACAGCGGCACATACCTATATAGCCCATATATGGCAGCACCCCCCTCTCCCCGGGATTAATCCGTCCTCGTGAAAATGGCTCGTTGTACATTTTGGACGCGTACCTTAGTACATAATTTCGCGGGTACTTCAGTTTCTCGGTTTTGGTGACACAATACAGTATTTCCGGGGTTTTACTTTTGCGATTTCAATAGGAAAAAAAAAGAACAAAAGGGCATTAAATATCGAAATTCAAGCATTTTAAACTTTATTTTACTTGAACTCTTTAAAATTTTAAGATAAGGGGCTCTTAGGAACCTAGCGACTTAGATGGAGATGATACAAATATAGATACAAATTGGAACTTACTAGTAAAAGCAGTTAAATGTTTGGGGACAGTGTGTTCGTCGATACATATCCTGTTATTGTTATTAAATTTTTTGTTCTGTGATTTGAATTTTCTATATGTGTTAAATGTCGCGTGTCTAAATTTCGCGAGGATATTTATTCTTGGGTCTTTAAGTTGGCGATTTTTTTTACAATTGCGAAAAACGCCGCGAAATTACGTACCAAAAGGGTAATCCGTCTGATTTAATCTGTTGTTTAGTCCGTCTATTTTGACTGATTTAAAAAGTTTTATACGTACTTCACTAAATCCTCTTCAAAAGTAGTCATATCACAAGTGTAAAATGCGATGTTTGGAACTAAGGTGTGTATCATGCCGGGCGAATTACACAGGATAACAAGCGTCGAGGAGGGAAAACTTGCCACATTTCATGCAATTTTTCCTGCACAAGTTTCCCAAGTCTCGGACTCATGACCCTGAAATCCGCTTACTATTTTTGAAGGTCAAATTTTGCCAGATAAATGTATAAACAATTTTGTAATAGTTAAACTGCAATAGGAGCGGGGGCTGTTGAACAGTAAAACCACAGAAATTCTAAAGTATTTCTTCTGAACAGGCTCAGGCACCTCAAACCAACGGCCCCAAGAGCGAAGAAAAGGAAAAGTTGAGAAGGCAGAAACAAGGGAGAAGACTACAAGAAATAAATGCGAGAAGAAGAGAAGAAAAGGTTGGATTTTTGTACTTGATCTTTCGCATATATAACCCCCTTTCTCCTAAACGCGTAAGGGTTTATTTATAAAACTATAACCTAAATAACCATTATCTTAAGTGTGGCCGGTAAATTTTGTAACGAAATTGATAGTGAGAGGCTTAAATTGCCATTTAGATTTGTCGTAGGGTGACAAAGCAATCGTCGAAACAGTGTGGTCTGAGAAAACATCTGTGGACTGGCACAAGTTCATACTTTAGGACGTCCCCGATTCTTGTTTCGCGAATAAATGACCAGGAGATTTCAGTGTTTAATAATTTTCACTGCTTCGCGTTTGCTTAGTTTTCGGTTTATTACCGAATGTGGCTTGACAAAAAGATCCGTCAGTTTATATAACAGGAAGAAACAAATATTTCTGAACGAATCCTCATTTTTTTTACCGAACGAAAAAGAGCTTCTTGGAATGCAAACGGAAAAACGAAAGCATAAGAAAATGGTGGGAAAATCATAACCATATGGTTCTTTCAGCGGCTTGTGTCTCAGGCCGTAAACGTGATGCGTCCTCCCCGTTATTTTCAGCTTGTGGAAGAAGAGGAAAGACTACAAGATCTAATGAGTATTCAGGCACTGGAACTTTCAAATAACAAGGAATTCCAGGTGAAATACTTTAGACAGTGATACATCAAGTTGATTATCTTTGAATAAGGATTCATACTGTTTTTAAAGCACTTCAGTTGAAAGAGTGCAAATGTATGGGATTAACTTGTAGTGAGGAATTCTTAAAGGGCAGTTTTTTGTTTACAGATGTCACTAACAGAGGCAGGCTTCCAGAGTTCTGAGGTAAATATTGTACCTTTCCATTCTTTAAGTTAACTTTTCAAACATTCTGAGATCATGGTATCCAGATCGATGTCAAGGGTCGCAAAAAATGCTAAGTATCTTACTTGTTTCGTATCGATTGAATATCGATTGAAAAGCCGATGTTGGTCAAAATCTGTCAAAAGAATCACTCTGACCAATCACATTTAATAGACAGTGACAAGAGCCATAATGGCTTTTGACAGTGACAAACTAATGAACCAGTTAACAGTTTCAATTAAAAGTAGTTGCAGCGGAGCGCGGGAAAATGGGTCCGCGCTATTCGCGAGCAGTTGATTGGTTAAAAAAAGGTGCGAGATTTTTCAGCCTATCAGATAACGTGGCAGCGCAAAAGCAAAGGAATTGCAGAATGACATTCGATTTTGAAGTCCTGCTTGTATTTTTCAGGGGATGGTTAGTGCGTTTAGTTTCGGACGGTTAGTTACCACTCATATGCTTCGTTTACAGATAACCTAGGATTGAAGCTAGTCAGTCTTCGAACAAATCGGCCCAGATCTGAAAAGCTTTTTAATAATTCCTAAGGTGAACGCTTATACCGTATTTTTGCTGTTGTTCACTTTAATGACAGGCTTTGCAATCCGCCATAAAGAATCTGACGACGTCTATCCGAAAACGAAAGGAAAAGATTGTAGCCATGCAAACAGCTTTGGAACTGGATTCGGAGGTGAAAAATGAATTTAACATCATTTCCGAGTTGCTCCAAGCCTCTGTTTCAAAGCGAGGCGAAGTGCAAAGTTCCCTGGGTACCAGAGGCCGACACGAGCGGCTTTTCGCGCGGGTCCTTATAAAGACTTGACAGAAACCGGAAACCGCGCTAGAAAAGTCTCTGGCACCCAGGGTAAGTGCAAAGCTAATGATATGAAAATGATTATTTATTCTCATGCAAATAAAACTCATTTACACAAAAAAGGGTTTTTGCACTTAGCCTTGTTTTGAAAGTGAAAGTTTTGGAAATGACCCATTGCAATGTTACCGAAGGCTCTTAGAACCGATGATAACAACAACTCTGACTGTTCCATTTTGCGTCCTTAGGTCAAAGAAAAAGATGAAATCATTGATGTGGTATCTGAGCAGCCGGTTGAGAGCAAGAAGAGGCAGCGGACTCCCAAAGGAGGAGCAGAGGATAAAATTGGGAAAAGGTTAAAAGAGGAGAAAAAACAAGAGTTACAACAGCAGAAGAGCCAGGAGGAAATACAAAGAGAGGAAACGTTTAAAACGTGGCTGTCGGGATTACACAGGAGACGAAAAGTGAGCTGAAGGCCGGATAACACACGTTGATAACTTGAATCATGTCTAGAATAACTATGCTAAATAAACCATCTGAAAGCCGGCAAGAGTTACATCACATACCTCCGCTGTATACCTTACGCATGCAACTCACAGAGCGTTTTCACATTCGCCACTTTAGAAACCAGAAGAAGACTGGGCCTCAAAGACTTCTGGAACTGTTACTGAGGACAGGGAAAAAACTGGCCAATAGCTGACCGGCGCGTCCCCAGTAACTATCCCAGAAACAATTGCGGGACATCGCGTCCGCCATATTGCTTTAAATTATAAAATGGCGGCCATTGTTGTGTTCCAAACGAAACACCTGGGAGTTAAACCTCTTTTTTCACGTAAAAAAACACCCTCTCTTTTGTTTCAATAAATTCCATCACCTGCTACCCACGTGAGTGAAAACGCTCTGTTGTTGCAAAGTATGAACATTAAGAGCGACGAATTCTGCTCTTAGAATTTTTACCGCTTTTTTGTCGCTTTCAAGTCGATGTAAAATAGATGTATAGCGGTATGTCCTTTGAGCTCCGTTCTTTTCAGGCATGTGAAGAGCTATTTTCTTTTACGTTTCCTTTGTCAGGAAATACTTGATGCTCGTCAGCAGCGAACCCAGAGAAGAGAAGAATTAGCCAGCAGACGGAGCCATGCTTCCTTGGAAAGAATGAGGATTTTGTCGCAGCTGGCTTATGATCCTAATGGTAGGTTACTATGACTGCCGGCACAGTTTAGTCTGTGGAGGGTTTTTATCCCGTTTAGGTACATGTATATATGAGTAGATTGGACCATATAACATGAAAAAAAGGAGGACGAAATTCGGTAATTTGAAAATTGGATTACGAGCACGACAATAAATAAACTGTCTGTAAAATACTGTCCACTGGTTGGCGTAGTAATTTAGACCACGTAATCTAAACGTTCCTAAATGCAGGTAGATATTCATTCTTTTGAATAACTGCTAAGACTAAGTTGGTGGAAGTTCAAATGCACTGACATCGTTTGGTTTACCAAAAAAGGCCTAATCAACCTAGTAGTTCTTATTAGAACACGCCTCAATTCGCATGTTTTATGGTTTGTACGAGTGTGCCTTCTGTCTTGGCAGTCCCAGAGACTGTGCGTCTCTTCAGACTCCAACTGCGTAGACTATACTTTTGAAATTAATTACTTTCAGGTACTGAACTAAGATTACCGGCTTGTCGGTTAGGCATACCTCTGGGAAGGGATGTTGGGTTTTACTGTCCCTCGTACATAAATAGCCGCAATTACATTCGCCATTTTCGCGTTTCCATAATGCACCTTGATTGCTCCCGCTCACCTCCCCCCCCAAAAAAAAAAATTGCATAGGAAATGTCATTAATTTCTTGTTTTACGACTGTGATGTTCAGGGGGGACCAACAAGGTGTATTATGGGAAATGCGCAAATGGCGAAGGAAAATTCAAAGTCGGTGTTGCATGAGTTTACCGTTGATAGTGACAGTGTTGTTGTTGTAGTTCGTGACGACGGTACGACACGAAGTACGCATAAGAAACCAAAAGAAGATACATTTGGACAAAACGATGAGGACTGGATGGTGTACAGATCCATTGTGAGTCTGGAATTTGTATGATTCGTAGTAACACTAATTAAAGGACGTACGGGATTATATTTACTCGTTGTTTGTGACAATTCGTGAATATAACCCCGTACGCCGCACTTTCTATGACGTAAACTATATGTATTTCTCAGGATACGTAAGTAAACTGCTTTAACGACAAACTCAACCATGCCCCCCGGCCGGGCACGAGGTTGTGACAAACGGCGGTGTCGGCGAAGGTGGAGGTGAAAAACGACGACGGCGCTAGTAAAAAGAAAACAAGCGGTGAAGGTGAAGATGATAATTCTTGATCTGTTTTTCTTGCAGAGCAAAGATGCTGGTGATTCCGACAGTGAAAAAGAACAGGAAGAACTGAACGAGCTGGAGAATTTACTGAAGAAACACGATCCTGACTTTTCAAAGTAAGTCACGGGGCTAAATTGGCGATTTCCGAGTCAGTCCATTTGTGGACTTATTTACTCAGGATTTGCTACAATTTCCGTTTACGATCGTCCATTGGCACACAGAAGCCAAAGTTGTCTGTAAGTTTGTTTCCGTTTACCGGAGAACTTTCAAACCACGTGTTCAAGAAATGGCAAACTGTTTTTTCCGCCCGTCCAAGTTTTTGCATTACCTATCGTTAATTGTTTATGTCCACCCCAAAATTCTGTAAAATTCCGAAAATAAGCGCCGGGGCCTATATTTTTCAAAGGTCCTTTTTGAGGGGCTTATATGGAGGGAAATTTGCGTTTCAAAATCGATTGGGCTAGCTTTTACGGTGAGAAGGAAATTTACCGTTTTTGCCTTGTTTTACTTTGTATTTGAGGACAATTTTCAAGTACAGGCCCCGGGGGGCCTATATTTGGACCGGCGATTTAACGGAGGGTTTTCTGCGTTACGAATTTTGGGGGCTTATATTTGGAGGGGCTTATACATGAAAGGGCTTAATTTCAGAATTTTACGGTAAGTAGTTTCATGTGTAGTCAGATTCAGCTATTTTCTTTAAATATTTTTATTATTATTATTATTATTTTCCTGTCTCTTTGCTGTTGTAGACGTTTTGGTGGCAAACCAGAATCTGCTGTTGACTGGGCGGAATATTATCAGCTCCATCTTGGTGTTGAGAGAATAAGGTAACTAGTTGCGGTTGTCACTCGTACAGCGCGAGTGGAATAGTTCCTCAGCTCCGCCTCGAGAAACCTTGAGAATTTCGGGAAACAGCATTAAATATTACCCTTCGTACCAGTCCTGTTAATGTCATTTTGCCAATAAACGAAAGCCTAGAATTAAAGTACTGACAAAAACGCTCGAAGCACCTTGCCCGTTCAGTGCTCTCTCCAGTTAAAGTACCGGTCAATTCGGCCCCTGGGTCGAAATTGGCTTTGAAATGTTTCTTTTTGTGGTCAGAATAAGCGGTCAAGTGCCCCTATGTCGTCAAATCCCCCTGAGTTACAAAAGTAAATGGTCTAGAGTAAAGGCTTCCAAAGCTGACGTTTCGAGGGCTAGCCTTCGTCAGAGCGAGTAAAGGGATTGTGGGTTGTGTGAGGTTAGGATATCATATCATGGACCACGCTTTTAGTGGCAACATGTTAACATGAAATACAGGGATACTGAAATACCTTGTGTTAAAGGCGTTCATTGATTCCGTGGTGACGCAGGACAAACTGTTTTCTTATTGTTTTTTTCTCTCATTATTTTTCCCAGAGTTCCTGAGATCGTATATCAACCTTCTATGCTTGGTATTGAACAAGCCGGTATTGCAGAAACTATTGATTTTATACTTAACCACTTTTCGGCCGATTTACAAACAGCATTAGTGCAGGTACGAGTGGAATAACGAAATTTGTAACTGTTTCATGTTACTAGTTTTAAACATTGCCTATCCAGCTTAGACGTCAGCACTTCCCATTGAGTTTAGATCGTTCGTTTAACAGTTTTAGGCATTGCTTTTGACTTCCGATATTCAGTTGAAAGGTGCTATTTTACGATAATTAGTTAACTGTCGTCAGTCCAAATGAAGACGATCTTAAACATGCGATCCTAGAGAGAATGAAGCACCAGAGTGGATACTCCAAATTAGGTTTTCCATTGAAACCGCTTATTTTTATCACATATATGGCGTACGTTGCCTATTACAATATTTCACACTTAACGGTCCAATCAACGCGTAATCCTTATCACTGTAGATGGGTGCTGAATTCCACACTGAACTCCTTTCCTTACACAACTGATGCTATTTGATCCTTTCAAATTTCTCAAAATGTGTGTCCAATTAATGCAGTTCTTTGCAATAAATATTATGTTGTGAAATTGGCATGAGTTGTCCCACCGGATTTTGGAGTATCCATTCTAATCACAAAGTACGCGGAGGAGTCGGCTTCGAGCGCAAAAGGCCGCGTAACAGCACTTCCGTGAATTGGGTTCAGTATTTGGTATTTATTGGTTGAAACGGAACTCGTTTACTTCCGGCGCGAGTGTTACTAGATTTAAAGTGCTGTCAAGAAAGTAGGAGTCATTAGCGTCGTGTACTGGTGCCTGTTCTTTATATCTCTACTTTTCTTTTCTTTAGGGAGCAGGGGTGGCGCAGTGGTGAGAGCACTCGCCTCCCACCAATGTGGCCCGGGTTCAACTCCCGGCGTTGACGCCATATGTGGGTTGAGTTTGTTGTTGGTTCTCTGGTTTGCTCCGAGAGGTTTTTCTCCGGGTACTCCGGTTTTCCCCTCTCCTGAAAAACCAACACTTCCAAATTCCAATTCGACCTGGAACGCACGGACACGTTTAGACGAGTTCATATGAACTCTTAAGTGCTTCGTGGGTTAAAAAAGCAATTTAATTTTTAATTTTAATTCTTAGAGATAACAGCTGTGAGTCGATGCTACAATCTGTACTCGCATGTATTTGCCTTTCCGTTTTTTCTTCTAGAATGTGTTTGTAACAGGAGGAAATACACAATTCCCCAACTTTCAAGAACGTCTGGAGAGAGAGCTCCTTGCTATCCGACCGTTCCAATCTACATTTAAAGTTTTCACGGCAGGTTCGTTGATTATTTTGCACCTTAAAACGCTTAAGTCTTATGAAAGAGATACATTGAAAAGGGGAAATTTCAAGGTTAGTTTTGTTTCCAGACACACATTCTCTATAACCCTGTCACGTGATCCCACCATTTGAGACTCTAAGGATCCAAATCGTGTGTAGTGAGAATGTACTATTGAGGTTTTCGACAGCTCATTCCTTTTGCTGACAAGGGACGTCTGTGCTCAGGCTACCGTATTGTTTCAATAATATGTTGACGTTATTGTTGTTCTTTTATCGTTTTGAAAATTCTTCTAACCTTTTTACTCACGTTTATCCAGGTAACCCGGTGCTTGATGCATGGTACGGTGCTCGTAAATGGGCAAGGATTCTCAGCAACAACCTACGGACAGTCAGTGTTACTAGGGAGGAGTATGACGAGAAAGGCGGAGAATATCTCAAGGAACACTTCGCGTCAAACCTTTACGTAACTACCCCTTCCCAGTCATAGCGCACGCTCAATCCGTGGACGTCGTTTAAAGCAGTGATTAGTTTTCTTATTCCTTTCCATTTCGTTTTCTAACTTGCTTAAACGTATACGGTGGTTTATAGAGATACAGACTCAACAGTATATGTAGTTGGTACACTTAAACCACACGTATTAGTCTTAAACATCATTTGAGTAAGAAAGAAATGTACTCTATACATTTTTAGCCTGTGAAACCTATATCTGCTACAGTAGAAAACTTAAACCCAGTTCATTGGTCCCGCGCACACTGTTCGAAGCACGGAAAACTTATCAAACGGTTTGAAGTGGAAACGTCTTTGAAAAAAACGGCGAACGTGCGCGTCTAAAACATCTTTTCTTCTATGGCATTACATCAGGGGTCAATTTTTCACTAAAGAAGAAAAAGTAAATGTGGACTTAAAAGGTAGCTTTCTTTTTACTCTAAAAGTTCTCATTTTTGAAAGCAGAGACTTCACCCTTAAATTCCTAAAACAGAAAGGCGTTTGTTATAAGCCTTGTGTTACATTGAAACTGACTGGCAATTTAACAGCGCTTTCCTACACGAATAGCGCTTTTGATAGAATTAATTGCAAAATACATAAATAAGTTGTAAATACAAACAAAGTCAAATACACCTGTACACAAAAATTGATTCAAAATAAACCAAGAAAAGTATTTGTACATGTCGAAATCTCTTTGAGCACGTACGGTGTGTTGTCTACGAGCAAGCCTTAACGACTCAGAGGAGGAAAGCAGAAAGAGTTGAACGAAAACCTTCCACACCTATCGGAAATCCTGACAAGAAGTTGAACACATTCATAAGTAGTATAGGGCGCACTAAACGAACGATTTTTGTCATGATCAAGGCCGTCCTTACAAGCACATAGACTCATTATATGTTCAGGCTAATGCTTATGCTTGCCTCGCTAGTGAGCCGAGAGCAGGCCCCAAATTGTTCAAAAGGTGGATAATGTTATCAACTAGAAAAATTTCAATGAAAATGAAGAAATGATCGTCGCAGTGAACACAATTTATGCAATTGCGTAAAGAAGCCTGAAAAAAATTCATTAACATAAATTTCTATGTAGAGCACGGCGCGATTGGTTTTCCCAATAATTATTCGCGGTACAGTGATTTATAAGGTGCTTGAATAAAGCTATCCAACATTTGAACAAGCGGGGCCACTGGGCCCGGTTGCATAAAACGCCCGTAACAACTACGGGTATACGTACGTGCACTCGCAACTTAAGTGAGTTGCATTAAATCACTTAAGTGGTCCACTTAGTGAATTCAATTAAGTGGTTGTACTTACGATTTTCGTAAGTGTTCACTTAAGTGTCGGTTATGCAACAGAAATTGCGGGTGTTGCATAAAACTTTTTTTAGGGGAAAAATAGCACGTAAATTTACGGGACCTATGTAGGTCCCGTATCGTTACTGTTTTTACTAAAGTTAACGAGATCTTTTTCTGAGAAGTGAAAAAAAGTAATTCGTTCTAATGCGCTTTGTTAACCTCTGATGTACACTTTAAAGCCGACGTTGTGAAAAAAGAAGAAGAATTATCATTTTCAGTAGACATTGAAGAAAAATAACGATTGCATGCAAATTTCATTTTTTTTAAGGCTTAAAAGTGTTCGAAACGAATTAAAACTTTCTTTACACTCACCGATGGTTAGCTTAAAAAAAAGAGTGAGTCATTAATAAAGTACTACATCAAAGTTACGTGTGCCTTTAAGTGAACCCGTAATTTACCACGTAAAAGAGTAACTTACGAGAGTGCTAAGTGCGTTTCATGCAACACCCGCAAGTGTACCCATAACAGATTCGTAAGTGACCTACTTAAGTGGGCACTTAAGTGTAGCTTTTATGCAACCGGGCCCAGGCTTCAAGGATACTGAGTGAAGAGTAGTTTGCTTTAAATTAGAAAAACGATAGAAAATATTTTCTGATGGTTATTTTGATAGCGTAATACATTAAGGTTGGTGCCAGTGCAAGGTTTGCAAATCATTAATAGTACAAAACTATCTTGGCATTAGGAGTAGCAAAATCCTCTGCCGTCAAGACCTCAAAAGTTCGCGAACTGTCTAAAGGCATTTTCAAAGGCAGAGTTACCTTGACATATTCTACTCGCATCCAGCAAATTCTAATGTGACGTTATCACCAACAAGCACAAACGGTGCCCAGTATTTGACTGCACCAAACTCCTCAGATTCTCTCATGCAGTTCATCGCTTGGTTTAAGGCTTCACTTGCACTTTTTCCTTTCACAAGATGTTGATAGAAATTTTTCATAAACTCAAGAGTGGCCTTGTCGTCAATCGCCCACAACGACACCAGAACAGAACGAGCACCGGCACCTAAAAACGCTCGTGCTATGCCAACCACGCCTTCTGCTTTGATCTCACCATGAGCACTATGACAACAACTGAGTACAACCAGTCTTGCACGAATTTGAACGCGCTTTACATCTTTCATCGTCAAAATGAAATCCATCTCACCATTATCTGGCGCCAGGGCAATTTCACCCGTTTCCATGCTGCCATGTGCAGCGATGTGCACCAAAGCAACCGAACCGAGTCGTCTTAACACCGCATCCTTTGTGGCCTGTCTTCCAATAAGAGGTGCACAACCCAGCATTTTACCAATTATCTCAACTTCCTCTCTGGCATATGGCAACTGCTTCAGCTCTGTCACATCTTGCACCCATGGATCACCCACAAGAAGCACGCCAGACTTACAGTGGTAATCTAACGGACAATCTGCAATCATTTTCAAGCTGCTGAGAGATGGAGCCACGCGAATTCTGAATGATTCGCAGAGGTATCTGGAGTTTGGATCCTTGAATGCAGCGAAAGGAGCCAAGCAAAGGAGACCTTCTGGGACGAAAATAAGTTCTCTTCCGACAACAAGATCTTGGATAGGTTCGATGATAATGTCGTACAAGGTATTTAATGCACTCTTTTGAAGTTGTAAGTGCTGGGTTTGTCTGTCTTGAGGAGTTGATCTTTTAACTTCCGGTCCCTGATTATTCACCTGTTTTAGCGATCGATCTTCACACTCCATATAATCAAGTGTACCAATTTCCTGACGCATTACCTCCATAAGGCTTTCAAAGAAAGTGCTAATTTCATCCTGCTGACTGCTTTTCTTTCTTCTTAATTGGAATTCTTCTCCTTTCTGAACCCAAAACATCAATTCGTTCTTTCCAAACGCCATGAATATCGTATTAAGAGGAATGCGGCTGGAGATTTCATGAAAAGTACCTTTTTCTTTACCTGGTTCAGCGTCATTCACTTCAAATCCATAATTAAATGCCATAAGGTCTTTCAAACCCTGTGCTCTTCCTTGCTCGGCAGAAAACAAGGCCTCCGTAACCTTGCCTTCTTCTAACCTCAAGCGCCAAAGTGCAGAGTATATTGCCTTGTATTGATCACGTAAGCTAACTTTCCACTCGTCGTTCAATTGAAGACGATCTCTAATATTATTCAACACAGTTATACCAAGCTGGTAATATCTAACAGCCACTGGAACTTGACCGAGATGTTCATAGTATTCACCAAGATTGGAATACGCTAATCCCTCTGTCAATGTGTTACCTAATTCTTTCGCAATTTTCAGGCTACGTTCACAGTAGTATATGGCTGTTTTAAAATTCCCCAGGCTGTGATATGCGAGGCCAAGGTTACCACAGGCGCTTCCTTCTCTCGATCTGTCACCCATTTGTTTCGCAGTTTCTAGGTAAAGTTTATTGTAATCTATCGATGTTTTAAATTCTCTCCTACGGTAATAGGCAGTGCCAAGACCGCTATACGCTACTCCCTCTGCTGATCTGTTACCCAATGCTTTCGCAATTTTTAGACCACTTTCGTGGTAGTCAATGGCTGTTTCATATTCTCCCGAACTGCAATGCGCGACGCCAAGATTGTTATACACCCTTCCTTCTGCTGATCTGTCACCCAATTCTTTCGCAATTGTCAGGCTGCGCTCATAACAGTATTTGGCTGTTTTACAATCTCCCAGAGCGTTGTGGGCAATACCAAGATTGCAATACGCTTTTTCTTCTGCTGATTTGATACCCAATTCTTTCGCAATTTTTAGACTACGCTCGTGGTAGTCAATGGCTGTTTTATAGTCTGCCAGATTGTGATGGACGACCCCAAGATTGGTATACGCCATTTTTTCTCCCAATCTGTCACCCAATTCTTTTGCAATTTTTAGACCACGTTCATGGTAGTGAATGGCCGTTTTATAGTCTCCAAGACTAAAATGGGCGATGCCAAGATTTCTATACGCCTTTCCTTCTCCCGATCTGTCACTTAATTCTTTCGCAATTTTCAGGTGAAGTTCACGGTAGTCTATGGCTGTTTTGAAATCTCCCAGACTGTCAAGGGCGGAGCCAAGATTGCAATACGCCGCTCCTTCTCCCGATCTGTCTCCCAATTCTTTTGCAATTTGCAGGCAACGTTCAAAGTAGTCGATGGCTGTTTTAAAATTCCCCAATCCGAAATGGTTATTGCCTAGATTGAGATACGCCTTTCCTTCTCCCGATCTGTCACCCATTTCTTTCGCAATTTTCAGGTGACGTTCATGGCAGTCTATGGCTGTTTTAAAATTTTCTAGCGTGTAATGGGCGTTGCCAAGATTGCAAAACGCCTTCCCTTCTTCCATTCTGTCACCTCGTTCTTTCGCAAACTTCAGGTAACGTTCTTTGTATTCAATGGCTGTTTTAAAATCTTCTAGAAAATCGTGGGTGCTTCCAAGAATGCTATACGCCTTTCTTTTCCCCGATTTGTCCCCAAAGTTGTCATTTTTTTTATTAGTGCTCACGCTGCCAGCTGCGTATGTCGCCTTCCTGCAAGTTTTCTATGAAACAAATATCATACAATTAACCTCTTTCCCAGGGTTCTGTCTTCCTTCCTTTAGAAAGAACCCTGTTTGAGGCTGCTCTAGCGAGTCCCTGCGACGCTGACCTTCTTATCGGGGTAGGGTTAATATATTATCTTCGTTTGGCTCAAAGATAATTACTGTCTATGTCGGAACATCTGAAATATTTCAGGAATGTTTATTGTCTCGTGACCATTCACAGCAAAGCTCAGGACATGCGAGCAAGTCAGAAAACCAAAACTTATTACTGTTGGCGCTTGCGGTTTAGTTTTCTCACGCCTGATTGGCTTTTTTCTTGCGACAAAATAACATCCCAGAAATGTTTCTTTTGCTAACCCTTTTCGGAGTTTTTCGTTGTAGCAAATTTGCTTAAACTCAAAGCAATGACATGCATTCAAACGAGGCTTGTTCATTAGCCCGTTGCCTTTATACGAATTGCTGGTTTTCTCGGTCACGGCTTCAAAACTAAAGACTCGAAAAGATAAAAATCATTCAATAGATAAAGTCCAGAATCTAGGAAATGAAAGGAGGTCAATATGCAAAGGCCCTCGCAACGATTCAGGTCAGTACAATTTTTCATATTCGAGATATTCGGGAGAAATGATTCACCCAGTTATGGAACTTTGTATGGGGACGCCGGGCGCTTTTCATTTAGTCAAAATTTCCGGAATTTCCCCTTCGGCGGTAAATGGAACACGTTTCGTCGGTTCGTCCCACTGGAAAATTCCCAGAAAAAGTGGAAAATCTTAAAAGGTGAGCCCGTTTTCCCGGTTGGAATTTCCGAACGGAATTTCGAGTTCCATTTCCAGGTCCACGGTCGGGCACCGCAACGTACCGGGGTTTACGACCAAATGGAACAACTTTTTGCCAATCGGAAATTCCACTTTTGCTGCCACCAAAATTTCCCGTTTTTTTCCTAAATGGAAAGCGCCCGCCATATTCATGCCCATGCGGATGCGCACACCAAGTGGCGCGGCCGGAAACCAAGAGAAACATCTGTTACTCAGTTTTGCCACGAAAGCGTGAATTCAGCTCTCGAGGAACTCATAAACATTAAATTAAAATATTATCTAATGATAGCACCTCAACCACGACTGTTCATACAGCAAAACCCCCCAAAGTAAATCACTTTTTATCCACATGACAGCTCTCTCGGCCGCCATGTAAATGCCGAGTCCCACCCAAAAGCGGACTATATCACAAAACGGAGAACCCTTTTCAAGTTAAAATTTGAGTAAGTAACAGTCTTTAGCTGCTCTAATACTTGATGAATGTAAAAACTCAGGAGGATTGATCATTCTGCAGTTTCAATTTTGGTAACGTTATGTGAAAACCAGCGATACTTACTGCCTTTTTATCGGAAATATAACCGACAGAGCAGCTACTGGAATCCGGAGAAAAAATAAACCAAACAAAAGAAAAGAGATGAATTAGACCAAAGTGGATGGCCCATGTGGGATTTGCAGCATTTTCAAAGCAACGGGAATGGCTTGGCCGGTCAGTTCTGACAAATGGAAAGCGCCCTTAGACCTGAATATACTGCAAATCTCACATGAGCAAGTCTTATTTAACTTTTTTACTGACAGTATTTTGGTGAACATAAAAATTTTATTGGGCCTTTTTAATTTTATTAGCGGAGCTCTCAAAATGCTCGCGCGAAGCGGAGCACCATGGGTAAGAAAATGTGGTAAACTACCCATCCGGGAAAATTTGGTAATCACGTGACCGTACGCCCACCCGACCGTCCGTCCGCACCACAGGCTTACCAATGTAAAATAACTCAATCAACACGTATGGCAACCCAAATGCAACTCGAGGTTATTTTGACGGGAAATCGCATAGCCTATTGCGTCTTGTGAAGCAGAGACAACTAAAAAGTCAACAAAGACGAAAACGGAAAGCGGAAATTGTCTCTGTATCCGTGTTTTCTAAAGTATTACGCTTAGATTAATCGTCATGTCCACAAATTTGGAATATAGAGCACGAGAAAGACAGTGAAAAAGAGAAAGTGGGCGGTAGGTCAGCGAAACTCAACGAGAAAAAGGGCGACAGAGATCTAGTGCGAGAGATAAAAAACAAAGGAGACATTTTTTCGTCGGAAGAACAACATGAAAATTTATTAGCGGCGGTGACAAAATGAGAAATGCTAGCCGCCACCGATGCAAGGTGAAAATGAGCGGCAGTGAAAAAAAAAGTGAACGAGAACACATACGACATTTCCTCCATAAAACGTGTAACTAAGGGCCTGTTTACATCGAGGTGGGAGACCCCAGGTAGGTGAGATAACCTGCTTAGGTGGGGTAAAAAAATAACCCTCCTTTACATGCAATGTTACAGCCCCGCCGTCCCGGGGTGCACTTTCTCCAGATTATTGAATGGTCGCTAAGCACGTAAACAAGAAAAATGCTGGGAAACCACGTGTTTTGGCGATTAATGCACTTCTACACTCACTTGTTGCTCTTGCTGCAACCTTCAGTGCAATGGCTTTCTATTGTTAAGTTTAATAATGATGCAAAGCCACCGCCAAAATAAATTTTGCACGAATTTGATGCATCACGAATCCGACCCCGCTCAGGCGGGTTACCCCACCTTGAAACGTTTACATGGCAAAATCTGACCCCGGCTGAGAGGGTAACCCGGTCTGGTAGACCGGGCTACCCGCCTTGGCGGGTTACCCCACCTAAGCGAGTTACTTCACTTACCTGGGGTCCCCAACCTCCATGTAAACAGGTCCTAAGAAGTTTCAGGAAGTTTCACGTTGAAGTCGTGCAAGACAACGGCAAAGAAATGTACTAAAAAGTGTGCGGCACGTGCAAAGTTGCTTTTTTGCTAATTAGACCTATTGTTGTTTTTCACCGTTCTCCGGCGTTGCCTTCGCCGCTTAGCATTTCACGATTTCATATTTTGTTTGAACAAACTATAAATATTATCGAGAGCTTTACTTTTAGCCCTGGCTAAATCTATATATTATTTTTAATTTTCTTGAGGTTTCCAACAAGTATATTGGAGTAATACCACTTGGTAGCAGTGCGCAATCTTTGACCTTGGAAGTAACACTTGAATGATCGAGTCCGATATGATATGTTTGGTAATCTTCTGCATATTTTGACTAAGGTAGTTTCTCCATTATACTCACCTCTTCTCTGTAATTATCTTTCATTTCCTTTTGTTTTCTTACAGACCCATTTCGTATTTCCAGCAACTTCTGGTTTTTCTGGTCCATCTTTCACAAGTTAAATTGGTAAATAATTTTCACAATCTGTCTATTATTTGAAGCACGTTTCCCTGATGATATACCCAACACTCTATAGTCCAGTTCTGACCCCTCTCTCTCTGTCACGCAACGCCGGGAGAGAGGGTCCAGGGACAATTGTTTGCGCATGCCCTAAATAAACCAATCACAGCAGACATGTTACGCTCCATGTCGCGTATCAAAAACTGGCGCGAAGTTTTAGAAGCGGTGAAGCAGACCGTAATTATCGTGATGCGATGGCAGAATAAACTCCGACGAAAGTTGGCAAGGGAAACAAAGACAGGTGTAAAACGAGAATGCTCCTTTGCTTCTTTCTCGTGACACCGCGAAAATTATCGGTACTAAGAGGACACAACGCGTAACACAGACTTTTACCATAGCCAGTGGGCAAATTTACAACCACGTCTGTTCCCTTCAGACAATCGTGGACAGCGTGAATTTGTTCCTTTTAAGAAGAAACTTCAGTCCACAAAATGAAATGGCCGAACTTAATGCACCGATAAAACCCCTACCATATTCAGGAAACATTTCTCCGTACTTTTCATTCACTAACGAGTGACAATGAACCGCCATGTTGAAGCACTGTGGTTTTCTAGATACACTCATGCGCAGTGGCAATTAGCTAGAAAAGTAGCTAAAACTACTGCGCATGCTGACATGCGCAAACAATTGTCCCCGGCGTTGCGTGACAGAGAGAGAGGGGCCAGAACTGGACTTAAGGTTTCAATGAAAAGTGCACTTAGCTTATCCAGCTAGTTTACAGGCACTCCACTCAGATACCGTATTTATTCGATTAACCGCCCTGGGCGCTTATTAAATTTTTGGACCTTGAGAGTGGGCGCTTATTCAAGGTGGGCGCTTATTCGAGGCTGGGCGCTAATTAAATTTTCCCTATTTTCAGCAAGTGAAGTATGTTTATTTTGCAACAAAACAATAAATGCTAATAACAAAACGTGGAGAAGTAACAAAGAAAGGTTTCTGTATAATACTCAGAAGAAAACTCTGTCCTCCGGGAAGTCTCTTATTAGAATTTATTCACTCAAGTGGGTGGGGTGGGGGTGAGCGCTTTTTTGAGTTTGTTTGGGAGGAGGAGGGGGTGGGCGCATATTCGAGACTGGGCGCTTATTAACTTTTCCTGCCTTAAGGATGGGCGCTTATTCGAGGTGGGCGCTAATTCGAGGTTGGGCGCTTATTCGAATAAATACGGTAATTAGAAACAAATAATCCGGATCCAAACAGAACATAACAGGAGTAAAAACCCCAACCGGCAGGAGGCAGCAACCAGTTGACTATTTACAAGCGTGGCCGAGAATCTGAATTCGGGACGACAGAGAGCAAATCCAGCAAGTGGCCACAGGAGGACTCGAACCCGACACCGCGAGATTGCGAGTCCGACGCGCTGACCACTCGGCCACGCTGCCTCCCATCTTGCCTGGGACCAGGCTCCACAGTGGGGGAAAAGCGAAAAACAAAAATTGATGAGCGAAGCGCAGAGCAAGCCGAGCACTCTACTTGCTAATCGAGGCGGGTGGTAAAGTGGACTAGTCAAAAAAGAAAAGACTGAAAAACTAGCCATAATAATATTGCAAAGAGAACAAAACTTGATACCTGCGCGGTCTAAATTATTAGCTGAGAATTGTGAAAATGAAATAATCATCATATCACGAGCGTGGAACAAAGAAAAAATCTGAGTCCCCGACACGATTCGAACCTATGACCTCCCAAACACCGGGCGGGCGCTCTATCTACTTGAGCTACGGAGAACTCAAGGAGAGCGAGGCCATATATCAGGTTCATAGCTGAGATTGTTAAACTTAATTAAATACCTTACATCTATTTTGAAGAGCCTGGGTGTTGTCTTTGAACTAAAGTGTCCACTTCAACCTAGTCATCCCTATCCAAAAGAGTATCCAACTGAAATCCGCGAATTTTTCTCTTAAGGTGATTCCCTAGTTTTGCACTGCGCATCTCTTACTGCGCATAACAAGATGGCCGCCGTAAAAAAGAGCATGTGAAGTAATATTATTAAAATGAAGTTGACTGAAGAGAAATGCTATTGGAATTTTTGCTTGCTGTTGTTTCTTACCGAGGTAAGACTCAATGTGTTGGGAATGTGCATAACGTAAGCAGTACGCGTGTTGCTGAGTTCGACCTCCTCTCGCAGAACCTCGATAGTGGATGTTTAACTTGTGCTTACTCACTTTGATTTTCATGTAAACACTTTCTTTATCACATTGTGTCCTAAATGTGAAATCTCGATGTAAATTCTGTAAAAACGGCTTTTTTAATACTTTCTTCCCCCTTTCACATACATTCTATTTTGAAACTCGCCCCAGTCCTCTCTCAAAAATCGGAGAAAATGCGTTTGGTGCGCACTTTCTGCAGCTCTACCGCAAAAACGAGTACGGTGACCCCCATTTTTTATTTCATGATTTTAATAAGGATAGTGCCTCCTTTCGATGAGAAAAAAATTGGCTCAAATCTATGTTCAGTTTTTTGGCAATTTTACTAAATTGTACGGATTGAGCCATCACGGGTCGAAAAGCGCGCGTCCAATTTGATTCTACTTTGGAGCGTAAAGTAAAAAAAAGGGCATTAAAAGGCATTTTTCTGGTACGTAAGTGGATAAACAATACATTAAAGTCAAATTCTGTGTGATATCACATGCATCATCGAAAAAATCACTCCTTTTTGTCTAGTTTTGCGCTGCCCGCGGTTTTTGCAAAAGGGTCCCAAATAGCCGTATTTGTCAGCATTGTGACGTCAAAACGAGCACGGTGACCCCCACTTTTTATTACTTTTTTATCATCTTCTTGACTTGTTACATCAGTGTACCAAGTTTTAGCTAAAATCCATGTTAGGTTCTTTTACTATGGAATCACCTTAAAAACGGATTTAGAAGTGTCTCTCCAGTAAGGAGGAATTAGGTTTCATACTTTTGCTCTAGTTCTTGAAAATGAACGTTTGAAAATTTCCATCTTTACTTCTTTCAATTATTACCTTTAGTAGCGTGCCTCGTATTATATCTGAAAATTCCATTTGATCTAGTGAAAACATTTCCTAACAGCGAAGGGCTAGTCGCTTACAAATATCAAGCATCAAATTCGCCAGGTTACAATAAAATATATCATTCTTAGAGGTAAAATATTTGCTTTCATGAAAACAGGACGAGAATGAGGATAACTGGGAGCAAAGTAATCGAAGAGCGCGTTTTTGAAGGATAACAAGTTTGTTGAGGTACGATTTCGAGACGCGCGTGGGCGGACACAAGAGACATTTTCGTTGATCAGAAAAAAATAAAGGATTGAAACGAAATGATCTTTACCACAAGAACAATTGCTTATCTATCAACGTAAACATGAAAAGCTTACAAGAATTAACAATTATAAGAACGGTCCACAGTACTGGCCAGATGGGGCAGAATGTAAGCCTTGTAAAATCGTATTACATAGAATCGAAATAAATGGAATCTGTCTAATGGATGAATGGAATATAATGAAATTCAATTTCATTACTGGACATCTCTCAGTATTACCTACAGAAAAGGATACTGTTAATCCTTTATCACACCAAGTGATGGCTTCGTTAAAATGTCTCAGCTGAACGCAGGCACTTGCACCTGAAAACAAAAAAAGCTCTGTTTTAATTACAATTCAGCTTCAAGCAATTTGAGCTATAAAAGCAACTAAAAATTGCCACACGCAAAAGCCGTTCTGCTACCTAAAGAACAATATTTTAGGATCAAGAGAGACGTTTACCACCTACATGCAAAAGACAAGTGATCACAAGTCACACACCCTCATAAAAACAAGGTCAGAGGATTAATTGATTTAGTGCGTACTTCTACAAATTTTCTCATTATCATTCACCAACCCTGACACTGACTTGAAGTTGTCTCAACGCAATAGAAGCGTAGATGTTTTTGACGTCAAGAGATGATAATTGCCGCAAGAGTTATTGCCTTACAAAGAAAAATTCATCCGGTTTGACAATTCTCCATTCCCTATTAATTTTCTAAAGGTCCATCTCTATAGTGAATACTATACTATATTATCAAGAATTGTCTAATTAACATTACCAACTTTAAGCCAAACGGCTTAATTAACGCTGCTATGAGAGCACCAAATTTGCGAACAAGGAAGATAAGGACATTATTAACAACCCCAAGGCCGATAACAGTATCAGAGGGGAGTTTTCTTCCAGCCTGTCTGCGTTGAAGAGTTTGATAGCGATAACCAAATCAATAATCGTGGTCTGGATAGAAACACTAGCGATGGATCTTTGAGTTTATTTACCTTGGACAAATGCTTTTGAAAAATATGGTCGCAAGTTGATGGCAATTTTTGCATCATTCAGTGTTTCAGTGTAGATGCCTACAAAAGAATAAACGCAGACAAACAATTACACACAAGAAAGGCTGTTTAATTGACACATTCCCATCGTTTTACTGGGTATAACGGATTACATTTATTTTATGTTGTTTTCCTTAGCAGTCTGCCATGTCAGTAATTCTGCTCGCATTGTGGTGGCTCCTTCCAAATTTTTCTGGAGCCGAAACAATTGTGGGATTGGCCACATATCAGGTCCAGTTCGAATATTGAACGGTTACTATAGTCAAATATGCCAAGCAGCAGTTGAACGTAGTCTGCCCCCTAAAGCAGCTTACCATAAACATAGTTTGCATCGTTATTCGATTCCCTTATTCACCTTCGTTATTATGTAGTGGGAAAGCTTATGGGGCAAAGCGAACAATTCAGATAAATCATATTTGGGTTCAGGATGCCATCTGGCCGGATGCAAACCAGTTGGCTATTTACAATTGTGGTCTAGGATTTGAATACGGTAAGCGTAGCGCCTGAATCGGCCACGCTTGACCCTCCTGCATAAAGAGTGAGCAGCAATCGTAACTTTAGATCCGTTCTTTCAGGCAGCGTTGTCGAGCGGTTAGAGCGCTGGACTTGCAATTTGGAGGCCCCGAGTTCAAGTCCCGCCCTGACCGCTAGCTAGGGATTTGTTCTAGGTAGTCCCGAGTTCAAATCCTCTGCCATCACCTGATCACAGGTAGCCTAAGTTCGAAATACGAGCATCGGCGAGCATCGGCATTGTTTCGTAACATTCAAAATATAAGGATTTGTATGGGAAAAAAACCCTATCGTTTCTGCAACCTACGAAAATGAAAGGATTTCAATAAAAAACAGCTTACCTTACTTAAAATATGTGTTACGTTTCTCCTGTGTGGTCCACGGGCCGATTTATGGCCGTTTTATGGGTTTTTATGTAAACGGTTTTCTCTCTACATAAAAACCCATAAAACGGCCATAAATCGGCCCGTGGACCACATAGGAGAGACTCAACACACATTTTAAGTAAGGTAAGCTGTTTTTTATTGAAATCCTTCATTTTCGTAGGTTACAGAAACGATAGGTTTTTTTTCCCATACAAATCCTTATATTTCGAATGTTACGCAACAATGCCGATGCTCGCCGACGCTCGCCGATGCTCATTTCGAGCTTGGGCTACCTGTGCTGCCATGCTTGTAAATAGCCAGGTGGTTTGCCTCCGGCCAGTTGGGATTCTTAACCCTATCTCTCTCCCCGCCGCGTGTCGCCTTTTCTCGCGTGGGGTGATTTTCACGCGCGCTCGCGTTTCGCGTTTCGCTCGCTCTACTATCCCTGAGGAAAAATGGGGGACTATTCGTAGTCTAATCTGAGATGATGTGCGTGCACACGATCGTCTTGTTGATTGCGGGAATTGATACACGTCGAAAAAATCGAAAATCGAATTCTTCATTCAATCGGCCAGTTAAATGTTGGTAGTTACACTGGCGTGTATTCTATTCTGTTCGTTGTTCATACTTCGTTGTACCTCGTGTTCCTACTTCAGCTAGTTGTATCGCTAGTGCCAACTAGCGCACAATATCACTCGATCGATATTTAATTTGAAATATTTGTTTACACCAGCTCAGTAATGAATCCCTTTATTCATAATCTTAGCTGTGTTATGATTTGTAAAGGCACTTTATTTTATTGATATTCTGAAGTTACAATTTTGCACGTTTGAGCATTTTTGACCTTTGGACTCTGAGTGAGCTTACTTGTAACCTTTAATTATTATCAGAAAACCAAAAAAACAAAACAAAACAAAACAAAAAAAACCCGATACATTATCCAACCCTACCAGCTAAAACTTTATATTCCATTCCCTCAATGCATTTACAACGTTTTAGAAATTACCGGCATTGCAACCATTATTAAAAGTTATCTGACAGAGGTATGAGCATAATTTCATTAGGGTTCTTGTGTGCTGTTCAGAGGTCGGTTTTGTATGTCATGTTACGTGCTGTATCGTCATGTTCTGTTGTTTTCCTTTACTCACTGTCGGCGACATTCTGTTGCCAGTGTTTTTCATTGTGAGGATTTGTTCCTCCACTGGAGTAGTTCTTCACGGGTGTTAACTCTTGGAGCCACCCTATTTTCTATGGTGCCAACTATTCAAGCCACCATGTTGTTAGCTTTTTCACAGGCAGGTGCTAACGGTTTGATCATGAGCCACCCTATTGTCTATGGTGCTACTGTTCAAGCCACCATGATTTTTAGTTCTTTCATAGGTGTTAACTGTTTGAGTAGCCTGCGTAGCAAGCGTTTCCTTGCGAGGTTTGTCTAGAAAGCTGGGACAGGCTTTTTTTCGCTTCCGCTCTAACTTTCGCGCAATAACTCGATTGGAAACGCTTGCTACGCAGGCTACTGTTTGAGTCACCCCGTATTTTCTATGGTGCTAACTGTTCAAGCCACCATGTTCTTAGCTTGTTTGCGGTTGTTAACTGTTTGAGCCACCCCGTATTTTCTATGGTGCTAACTGTTCAAGCCACCATGTTCTTAGCTTTTTTGCGGGTGTTAACTGTTTGAGCCACCCAAGTCTTTTCTATGGTGCTAACTGTTCAAGCCACCATGTTCTTAGCTTTTTTGCGCGTGTTAACTGTTTGAGCCACCCAGTATTTTCTATGGTGCTAAATGTTCAAGCCACCATGTTCTTAGCTTTTTTGCGGGTGTTAACTGTTTGAGCAACCCAGTATTTTCTATGGTGCTAACTGTTCAAGCCACCATGTTCTTAGTTTTTTCACGGGTGTTAACTGTTTGAGCCACCCAGTATTTTCTATGGAGCTAACTGTTCAAGCCACCATGTTGATAGCTTTTTTGCAGGTGTTGACTGTTTGAGCCACCCTGCATTTTTTATGGTGCTAACTGTTCAAGCCACCATGTTCTTAGCTTTTTTGCGCGTGTTAACTGTTTGAGCCACCCAGTATTTTCTATGGTGCTAAATGTTCAAGCCACCACGTTCTTAGCTTTTTTGCGGGTGTTAACTGTTTGAACCACCCAGTATTTTCTATGGTGCTAACTGTTCAAGCCACCATGTTCTTAGCTTTTTTGCGGGTGTTAACTGTTTGAGCCACCCTATTGTCTATGATGCTACTGTTCACCCAGTATTTTCTATGGTGCTAACTGTTCAAGCCACCATGTTCTTAGCTTTTTTGCGGGTGTTAACTGTTTCAGCCACCCAGTATTTTCTATGGTGCTAACTGTTCAAGCCACCATGTTCTTAGCTTTTTCACGGGTGTTAACGGTTTGAGCCACCATATTGTCTATGATGCTACTGTTCAAGCCACCATTATGGTTAGTTCTTTCACGGATGTTACCTGTTTGGGCCACCCTATTTTCTATGGTGCTAACTGTTCAAGCCATCATGCTATTAGTCTTATTCGGGTGTTAACTGTTTGAGCCACCCTGTTTAGAATGGTGCTAACTGTTCACCACGGTGGTGTTGTTACTTGTTATGTGAGCATCAGCCACCCCCTTTTTATGGTGCTAACTGTTAGAGCCTCTGTTATATTCCTTCCCTCAGGGGTGATCAATGTTTGGGGCACTGCAATACTATTTATTTCTTTGCAGGTTTATAATAATTGTAACGTCCTCCTCATAAATTATTCTATTTTAAAGCTTCATCCTCTGATTTTTCTTGAAGCTCAGTATCCTCATATTTTACAATGAGGCTTCATCCTCCTATTTTATATTGGGGCTTTGTCTTCACAATTTATGTTGAGGCTTTGTCCTCATAGGTTATTTTGAAACTTTGTCCTTGGATTTTAGCTCAAGGCTTCCTCCTCATCATTGTTATGTACCGGTAATATTATTGAGGCTATGTTCCTCAGTTTGAGGCTTTGGTCCTCGTTGTTGTAGACACACGTTGCTCTTGTTTGTACTGCATATTTGATTTGTTTGCAGGATATGTGTGTGATTCAGTTCCATTTGTATTTGTGTCTAGGGAACCTGATGCAAATATTATTTGGTTTGAATTTACCATTCTCATTTTTTTTACCTTTTATGCCAACTTTTTATTCTTTAATTGTGTAATCCACTATTTTGGTTTACAGGTACATGCAGCTAGATTAATTTTATCTCTGGTTATAGTCCCATGTTTGTTGTGAGGGGACAAAAGGCTTATGCTTCCCTCACCACATCACTTCATTACTTTTAACTTTGTTGTTCTTTTTGAGGAATTTACCGTTGAATCAGCTCGTTTTGGGGATCCTAATGGATTCATTGATGGTTTATGCATTGTTTATCAATGGCAGCACATTCTAGCCTGTTTACAAAAGTTCGTTTTTATAGTTTTTCATTTTATTGCAGGTGCTAGGGTATATGCAGGCAATTCATCACTTTCACGGACATGTTTTCAATGAAGTGGTCTTGGGCAGAGTACTCTCTTGAGAGAGTGAACACCTGTAGCTCTGCATCCTCTGTGGGTCGTCAATTCAATTCAACATACATGTAGTTACGTTGTACATGTTCTGCTGATCAGTTCTCCAGGAGTTGCATTTAATAGTGCATGGCTATGCAAGACCAGCTGCTGCTTCCCTCAGTATGTGGCATCTACAGCTAATTAGGCAGCACAGGCAACCTTGGCTTAATGCTGGATATTGATAAACTGTGGTTGGGTGTGAACTGTTTGGTTTGTGTTATCTTGCTTGTCATCTCTGGGCTACATCACATAATTCCTGCTCAAGTATATAGTACGCCATATGGTACTTGCATTTACCGGTACACAATGCAGACAGATGGACAGCGACATGGTCATACATAGAATTCTCACTGCATGAGTCAAGGCCATCCGGCCCATCTTATTAAATAAAATTATTCACTTAATTTAGCTGTTAGTTTCCTAGGCGATTTCGGCTTGGGCAATAACTCTACACTTTCAAGATGACTGTGTGAGCAGGGGCCATACAGCCATCTCACAGATTTTTATTTTTACCAGTTACATCAGCAAGTTATTTCAGAATTGTTATTAGTATAATTCAGGGTGACTGTGTGAGCAGGGGCCATACAGCCATCTCACAGATCATGTTCATTTTAATCAGTTACTGTACATCAGTGAGCTACATATTTTAGGCTTTTGATAAGAATAATTCTGTGCGACTGTGTGTGCAAGGGCCATACAGCCATCCAACAAATTTCATTTTAATCAGTTATTTTATATCAGTGAGCTATTTCAGACTTCAATAAGAATAATTCTGTGTGACTGTGTGTACAAGGGCCATACAGCCATCCCACAGATTTCTTTTTAATCACTTACAGGAGTGAACTATTTCAGACTTTCAATAAGTATAATAATTATGTGTGACTGTGCATGTGTGCAAGGGCCATACAGCCATCACACGGATTTCACTTTAGTCAGTTACTGTACAGCAGTGAGCTATTTCAGACTTTTGATAAGTATAATTCTGAGTGACTGTGTGTGCAAGGGCCATACAGCCATCTCACAGATTTCATTTTAATCACTTACATCTTTGAGCTATTTCAGACTTTTGATAAGTGTATAATTCGGTGTGACTGTGTGTGCAGGGGCCACACAGCCATTCCACAGATTTTCACTTTAATCAGTTACATCAGTGAGCTATTTCAGACTATTGATAAGTATAATTCTGTGTGACTGTGTCTGCAGGGGCCATACAGCCATCCCACAGATTTTCACTTTAATCAGTTACATCAGTAGGCTATTTCAGACGATTGATAAGTATAATTCTGTGTGACTGTGTGTGCAGGGGCCATACAGCCATCCCACAGATTTCACTTTAATCAGTTACATCAGTGAGCTATTTCAGAGTATTGATAGGTATAATTCTGTGTGACTGTGTGTGCAGGGGCCATACAGCCATCTCATGGATTTCACTTTAATCAGTTACATCAGTGAGCTATTTAAGTACCGGTATAGGACAATTATGTTTGATGATACAAGGTTTAAATTTAATCTGGATTCCTTTTTCCTTCCCTCAAAATTATTTTCAATTTTCTCAATTTTCTTATTATTAGTTGTTTAAGAACGTCTATTTTTGATTAATTATGGGCAAATAGTATTAACACTGTGGTATTAGCCTTAAGTGGTTAACGTGCAGGTGTCAAGTCAATTTAGTGCTAATCCTGGATTATCTCAATCTGACTGAACAACCCATAGGTCTGGCAATAGGGACCTGGTGATAAATAGTAATCCAGTAGGGGCAATTAAGCAATCTCATTCATTTAACCTTGCACCTTTCCTATGACATAATTGATCCACATTTATAGCTACACTTGTACATTTTGCTTCTAGATTACTAAGGTTTTTGTTGGTGGTTCTCTTGCTTTGGCCTCGGGTGGGGCTGCCCTGTCACTCGTTTCTTGCTCTGGGCTGTGGCGGGTGTGCCCTCACCTTTGCTGGGATAAATCTTCTTGTGTATCTGGACTTTCCTAGCTTGATATGCTTAAATGAAATAAACGGCCACTCTTGAGGCCAAATTTTATCCCAAACTGGAATTGTCATTATTGGGTATCCCAGCAAACAGAGCTCACCCAAAGCAAGACTCCACCAACAGCAATAACTGACTCAATAATACTATCTAAAGGAACATGGAGCATAAAAGTCTTATTAAAACATTATACATTTCTTGACTAAACTATAATAGCAACTACTCACCCACATTAAAATATGCTGCTGCCCTGTTACTGTACAGATTGGCGTTCAGTTCTTTATCCTTGCAGTTTACTTTAATTCCGTCTGTGTAGTAGTTAATGGCGTTGTGGAAGTTCTTCTTGTTGTACTCATCGTTACCTTCATTTTTGTAAACCTCTGCAATTGCTATAACGCAGCAAATTATAAATAAGTAATTTTTTAAAACTTTCCTTCTAAAAACGAGAATATATTTGCTGCATGTTGGTCTCTGACCCCTGACCAGGGTTTTCCCTTGTAACAATTATATTAGGTCTCACACTTTGGCAAAATGTATCTGTGAATAGGTAGAGATCTTCTGTGTAACGGAATGCAAATTTTTTCTCTTCTTGACAATGTATTATGAAATTAAAAAAAGAGCATTTCTCTCCTCACCTCGTAAAGTGTCATCATCAAATTGGAGTGCTTCTGAATCAGCAGGTGATGATACGTCACCTTCCTCTAGACCTCTCTCCATGAATGCTTTTGGGACTGTTGTTCCTGTTGTAAGATTTGATTCTCCTCCTTATACAGGGCTCCTTATGCACTGCACCGTTGCTGGGGCCTGAATAAAGAAAATGTAGGAAAACTTCTTCTTGGGTGTTTGTGTTTTTAAATGTCGTTTATGTTTTCCCATGTGCGAAAAATATAATCCCATCTACAGAAGGCTAGGCCGCTTTTCCTGAAGCTCGTTTACGGGGCCCCTTTGAAAGAAACACAACACCGGATGGACTAAATTGGCTATGGGTAGCTGCCCATAGCCGCTTTAATGAAGTCATCATAAGATAAAATCGTATATTCGCAAAATACAATAAAGCTGATGCATAATTGGCCCCAGTAAAGGTGGGGGCTACAGAACGCCAACGTCACCAAAAATTATGCATAACAACTTGGAGAAAAGCGCAAGGAGAGGAGGAGGAGGTGGGGTGACAAAAGTCTTGTTGCCTCGAAGAGCAGCAGAGGTGAATGGACGCGTCAGTCTAATCAGGTGCATGTGACATCACAAGGAAGGGGGTACTACTAATTGCCGAATTGCTTACCCCTTGGTATGAACATAGAAGTGGTTATGCATACAGCAAAGTACTAAACAACTGATAGAGAGCACTATGAGAGAACATAAAAATTCTATTTGCCAGCAAATATTTCCTTTATTGAATTCACGTGATTCTTTCTTCGTTTTGATTACACCAACGACTTAGTTTTTGCGTCGCCACTTAATACTGGGCCATATGATCAATGACCACCCTTGAATTTTACTGATACAATATAAGTTGATAACCAACTAAACCCTGATATTATTATATTTATTTAATTTGTAACTTATGTCTCCGATATCTCGTAAAAAACAAACAAAGAAATGAATAATTTATTATTGACAGCCTTATAACTGTACTCTGGTAGGTCATTGGAAACGAACAATTGGCTGCAGAGAAACATATGCTGGGCCCGGAGGAACTCAAGGGAAGTTTGGGTAGAGGTGTGCCGTTGAAGAAAAATGTTTCTCAATTCGCCACCCTGTTTAAGACCTTGCCTAATGTCCCTGATTCGTTTTGGTTTGCATATCGAAGAAAGTAATTTTTCAAACTAACATCAGGCCAGGGAACTTGATTTTTCAAAAAATATAGTTGGAGATACAAATGAATGCCACTCATTGTCAACTTTCACACTCTTTTAAAGGCTCCCTTCCTTCTTACAAAAATGGTCACTAGTTTTGACAACGGTCATCATTAATTTTGGAAAGGATATACTGCGTCGGCCATAGGAAGTATAGTTCAAATGCATTTTGGAATCCCGACAAGAGAGAGGTTCTAAGAGAAAAGTGTATACTTTTTCTGCAAGCAGTGTAGTCCGTGTTGCAATTCAGTTCGCCCTTAACTTAACGAACAGAGTGACCACTACTCATCAGAGAGATGAGACTGATGTCAGACAAACTCGTAGAGGGTGAATTCGGGCTGGTTACAAATGTTGGGATCTGGAGTAAACACATCCACCCTCTCCCTCTCCCCTCGCGTGTTCCCTCGCCCCCCCTTGATCTATTTTGGTGTACTAGAGAAAATTAAGGGAGGCTCTGCCCCCAGGGTGAGTATTGTCCACACACAAATAGACTCCCGCATGGTGTAAGAATGTAGAATCTGAGTCAAACAAAGCGTTCACTGTAAATCAGAAATCGGATGAAGTGTACCGCTCACTGTCTTCTTACGACTTTTTATCGTCCCATCCGATTCTGCGTCCCTTCGCACCTCTGCGACTTGAGACTAGTCTTTCTATACTGAGATACTTAATGTATGAATTGACTTAAAATGCTGTTGGAGACTGCGTTTGCATAGTTCCATGTTGTATACATCCTATCCATCGTATATTATGGCCCTTTAAAAAAAAAACAAATGATGTATTTTTGTGGTTAAGCAGATGAAGAAATAAAAAAAGTCCATTGTTCGATTTGAAGCACGTACTCTTTCGCGAGCAAAAAGCTTCGCGCAAGTTGCGACCTTAACCACTCAGCCAAGAAACAACCAGCTTTGAGACGCGCATTGTATAATACCAATTAAATAAGATAATGGAAGCCCGTTCGCACGAAGCCAATTGAACCCACCATTAACCACAGTTCGAAAAAAAAAAACAGTTCTAAAATGTCTAAGATGGTTTAAATTTCTAATAGTAAAAAGAAATCTTTGAAGTCACTCGTGGAAACATCTTTTATCAGGAGCCTACATATCTAAGCAGAAGAGAACTTGCGCTCCGGAAACATCTTTTCTGCAAGTATAGACTCTGCGAGTTTGAAGCTCGCTATGATCCACGCGCGGTCCACGCAAAGCGAGCGCGCTTCGCGCGCAACGAGATTATAAACTCACTACGCTCGGAATAAGATAGATAAACAAAACTGGGATGCTTTGAACTCGAGCCTACACCATTGAGGCGGACTAGCCGCCAAATTCAGCCGGTAATTTTTAGCCCAACAAAAGAGGATGAAATTTTTACCATTGCTAAATCTTTTGCTTCCGGGAAAGCGGCTGGATACGACAATATTCCATGTTTATAATTAAGGAATCCATTTAAATCATTTCGGGACCTCTGGCTCACATTATGAATTTATCGATCGCTCATGGCGTTGTACCAGATCAAATGAAAATAACTCGTGTGGTACCACTGTTTAAAGCTGATGACCAGTCACTATTCACCAACTATAGGCCTGTCTCGGTTCTACCAAGCTTTTAAAATTTCTAGAGAGAATCATCTATAATCGCTTGTATGATTATTTAACTAATTTACATATTCTCTGTGATAACCAGTTCGGCTTCAGGAAAAACCACTCTACGACGCTTGCCGGCCTTGATTGATTTGCATGAAAAAATTTCATCTGCTATTGATCGTGGTGAATTAGCGGTTGGTGTCTTTTTAGATCTCTCGAAAGCTTTCGATACAGTCAATCATTCCATCTTATTTGATAAACTTTAACACTATGGTATACGTGGCTTGGTTCTGAAATGGATTAAGAGCTATTTTTCCAACAGACTTCAATTTGTAGAATACAATGGTTATGTTTCGCCTCGTGCTAATATCATGTGTGTCGTTCCCCAAGGTTCAATACTAGGGCCTTTGTTTTTCTGCTCTACATCAACGATATAATCAACACGTCAACAATATTACAATTGATATTATTTGCCGATGATACAAACGTATTTGTGTCTCACAAGGATAAGACTGCCTGACTAATATACTGAACGCTGAGCTAAATATTAGTTGTCAATATGGTTTAGAGCTTACAGGCTTTCATTAAACTTGAAAAAAACAAATTCATTGTATTTAAACCATGCCAAAAGCGTACAAATCAAACTGTTCAACTTTTAATTAACAGCCAAAAAATTGATCAGGTAAAAGAAACAGTTTTCTTGGGAGTAATCATGGATGAAAATTTAAATTGGAAATCTGAAATCTCACATGTCGCCAATAAAGTTTCTAAATGCACAGGAATTATTCGTAAATCCAGTTTCTATTTATCTACGAAAACCTTACGAACACTATATTTTTCTATAGTCTATCCATACTTTTTTTACTGCAACTTAGTTTGGGCCTCTACTTACAGAACTAACCTTATTCGTCTTGAGATTTTACAGAAACTAGTGATCAGAACTATAGCTAAAACCACTTTCGATGCACATACTGATCCAATCTTTCAAAATCTTGGTATCTCAAAATTTCATGATATATACTTAATACAACTAGGCTTATTCATGTACTCCAGTCAAAACCATACTCTACCTTTAAAATTTCATTGTAAATTTACTTTACAAAGTCAAATTCGTTCATATAATACAAGAAACTCGTGTAAATTTCGTCTGCCTTTCTGTCGAACTCGAACCCAACAATTTTCCGTTTTTTATCAAGGACCTAAATTTTACAACACCTTAAACACCAACATCATCAACGCTTCCTCCCTTTTTTCCTCTAAAAGAGCACTTAAGGCATTTATTTGTAATAATTATTAGTATACTCCAACAAAAATCTTGGGAAAAAGCTTTTTAATATTCAACATTTGTAAACTTCCGTAATATTGATTAGTTTAATTTTCCACCTGGTATTATTTTGTATCCGTCGTCGTAATTTTTATGCCATCTTCGAAAAATTGTAATCGAGGAGGCCTAGTTAACATAAGGTTTATAGTTTCCTTTAGGCCTCCTCGCCATTTCTTCCTACATTTTTTTTTTTTGGCATCTTGTTGTAATTGTAATCGTGTGGCAAATAAATAAATACAATACAATACAATACTCATGCCGTACCCCGGCCATCACGATCTTCGAAAGCTAACCTTTTTCAGTTCAGTCAACCCTAATCACTGAGTATCAGTACTTAACTCTCTCAGTATGTCCTCTCCATAACTGGCGCTCCGCTGCTTTGCGTTTTTCAGCAAATTTTCAAGGTAAGTGGTTAAAGTTAAGAAGACAATGCGTTGTGTAAACCTCATAAGGTGTCTAATCTGGCTTCACCCGATGTTATCTAATCGACTAACCGCTTAAAACAGTGATAATTTGAATATTGTGTAAAGAAGAATAAATGCATACCCCGGAAAGGATTCACTTTATATTCAGGTGCATAGTATGTATCTTTTCTTTGCTTTGTTTAAGGTTTCGTAGGTTCCGTGAATTAGAAATGGCGAGTTTCTCGCGGCGTTTGTGCTAGTGTAAAAACATCACCATGCAGCGATGTGGTGGTGTGTCATTATAAAATTCCTCAGGAATTAAGGACCATAAAAATCGCAAAATCGCACGCAAGAGATAGAGGAAAACATCAACACGTCATTTCCATGGTCTGAAAACGCTAAAAAAAAAGCATAATTAAAAAACGTTTTGTAAGCGAAGAATAACAATAATTTTTGGAATTTCCAGTTAGATCAAACTAGTCACGTTATCGTTTCCTGTTTCAAAAGGCTAACTCAATGCCTATTTTTGATCACGGGTAGAAGTTACTATACAGCCAAGACAAACAAATTGGGGGTCTTTTTGACTACTGAACTGCCTTTTCTACCCTTATCCAATACATCTATGATCTGGCTCACAGGAGACTAATTGATTAGTAACAGTCGCTGAGATTGGCGGTTTAATAGCTTGAACGGTTTTGAAGCTATTCAACCTTACAATGAGGTGGGCCACAAAAGCCCCTCGTTTAAGTTAAAAATGATTTAAAAGTCCAGTCGTGCATTACGGTTCTATCCCATTAACCCTAAACTGTTTTGTAGGCTTGAATTAAATAAGGCTTTTATAAATCATTGAATTTTTATCTTCTCAATTTTTAGTCTTACTGTTGCGTGCGTTATTTTCATTGTCTTCTTTACAATGAAGTGATATTTTTCAAAGCATTACCACGTATTCACGGAAGTAAAACCGAAACTTGAATATGTCTATTGTTTCGGCTTTGATACTTGAAGATAACCAAGCAGTGCTTAAGAGGGGAAGAAAAAACTTTACGTACACACCTTTGTTCATATGCCTGAATTTCAGACGATTACTTCGAGTCGTTTTCGCCTCTCAGCCACATCTGAATCAGAGATGGGGTGGGGAGCAAACGAGGTCTGGGACCGAGAAACTATGTTCTCACAACTTGCATAGCGGTCACCTTGCGTGGTGGTCAGCGGACGATTGCAGGGTATTTTTCAAAAAGTAAGATATTTCAGAGGCAAGAAGCGAACCAGCACAGGGAATAAGGGACTGTGCAATAATTGTCAGGAGGGGGGGGGGGGGGTGAAAAACTAGAGTTATCTAGCAAAAACTTAGACAGTACCCCCCCTCCAAAACAAAAAAAAATAGTTCTAACCCCCCTCTGTTATGTTAAAAATAACGTCGCCCCCCCCCCCCCTCCCACCACACTGGTAAACTCAAAACTGGACTGAGCTGCCATCACAGCTTCAATAATGACAAACGTTATTATGTAACATCTAGTATCGAGAAGGATGTTGATCGCTTGATTGAAGATTTAGACAAAGCATTTGCTAAGTACCGGGGTGCTTACCACATTGGCTCAAAATCTAAAACTTCTGAAGCCAGAAAGAGAAAGGAGCAGAGAAAAAAAATCAAAGAACAGGAGATTGAACGCTTCAAATAACAGACGAAAAAGAGCTTGCATTATATTTAGATCCTTGGGAGGAGAGCCTGTTGAACTTTGTTATGAGCCACATATATATGGAATTCAGCAAATCGATTCAGTCGATGAAGAAACATTACTTTTATTCACATCAAAAACAGACAAAGCTTGTCTACGAGATCTGTTTGATTCCCATTGTTTTATGGGGGAAGTTGAAAAACAAGTTCATGATTTTTGCTTTACATAGGATCAGCTCAATTAATTAGAAGACGGGTTAAAATTGATCAGTTTTGAATTTGCTTTTCATTTTGATGGAATATTTTCAATAATCGTTTAACAGCTGTTCGTGTTGATATTTGTTACAGTCTATCATGATGCCTGTATTGAGAATCTTTTATTGCGTTTAATTTTATTTACATTTCGAATAAAACTTAAGGCCCCCCCTCCGTCAAATGAGTGATTTTACTTTGAGCCCCTCCTATCTTGGCAGCAATTTTAGGTAATGCCCCCCCCTCTAGTTTTTCAGCCCGCCCTCCTGATAATTATTGCACAGTCCCTAATTCAATAATTGAAAAAAAATAATATCATACATCTTCGTTTGGTAAGATTTCCGTATAACCCCATACATTTATTATGGATACCTGTTTCGACTCTGTTCATATTAACTATTTGTGAGAAAAAGTATGAAATTGCTGCATGCATAATAAATGTTTGGGGGTTATAGGGAAATCTTACCCTTCGGGTACGTTTTCTGGGATTAGAATATAATCCGACCCTCTTGTCTTTTCTACCTGTACTATCAAGTGTAATGATTCTGTTACCTTTTTTTCTTGTTTTCTTTGAACAATTGATGTATGCGTAATTAATGTATGAAGTTATGCGGAAATCTGTATCATGTAGACATTTCCAGACGATATTTCTTTGTTTCCCAGTTGAAAATCATGTTTTACTTTTTGCATGAATTGAACAAAGGAGTGACGTCACTGGACGGGGTAAACGGCCGGTCGATTCAGACGTTACTAAGGGAAACGACTCGAAGTAATCGTCTGAAATTCAGACTACAGTACTTTGTTCATAAAGTAAATGATTTTCTTAGAACGTCTCTCAACTTTTACTATTTGAAACAGTCGAAAAAACGGACGCTTTGAAACTTACACGACTGCGTCATTCGCTGCCGAATGTCTGACATTCACAAGAGTGAGTTCATGTGTTTCAACATTCACCAGCCATTCGTTTGATTTTGAAATTAAGCTGAGGCCACGGAGACATATAAACTGTGCAAATCAGATCCTAATCTAACTTATCTTTGATTAAATTCGGAAACCGTTTCGCTTCCTCTTTGTCAAAACATAACACCACTTTATAAAGAAAACCGACTTTACGGATCTTACCTAAGCTCCTAGGAACAGTAAAGTCAGTAAACAATTCCACTTGATTTCCCAGGTGATGTTAAGCAACTGCGATGGAGAAGATATATCCTTGAAACCAATTAACAAACTCACGACAAGACTTGCTTTCAACTCAAATGAAGCGAATATCACACAATGGCTGCTTAAAGTAAGAATCTTGATAGCATAAATTAAAAATAAAAAATAATTGGGATTTTTCCCTTTTCCCGTGAACAAAGCGTTTTTTCCGGACCACCGCCCCAACCGGAAAGGTATTCACGTGTTTCCTGGATGTCGAAAAAATTACAGCAAGCTGTTGATTTGTTCAAAACAAACAGGCCTTTCTTTTGTTTCATCGAAAACATAAACGCGATATCGCATGTCTTTATGAAACAGATTAAAAAATACATAAAAAACACAAGGATACAAACTACCATATCCACTTGTAGACCACATTGATCTTTATTGTCAAACCATGTATTTCGTTCATTTACAAAAATATTGTTCTCTCGTTCCGCGTTGCTTCCTAGCAAGCTTAATCGATTCAGGTGAGGTAACCGGCCTGACCGTATAATTTCTCATGATCACATTTTCATGATAGGTAAGGTGACACGCCCAGGCGGGTTGCCCGGTTTGCCACACCGGGGAACCCTCTCAGCTGGGGGTATGATAACCCGCTTAGTCGGGGTCGGATTCGCATTAGATCAAATTCGCGCTTAATGTGCCTTTGGCGGTGGCTTTGCATCAGTTAAAGTGACAAAAGAAAGCCACAGCAGTGAAAGGTTACAACAAGAGTAGCAAGTGAGCGTAGAAGAGCATTAACCGTCAAAAAACGTCGCGTGCAAGCCATTTTTTGTTACGTGTTTAGCAACCGTCCGATATTCTGGAGAATGATCACCCTGACATGGCAGGGTCGTAAGATTCCCTGTGAACGCGGGGTGTTATTTTACCCCACCGAGTGGGTTACCTCACCTACCCGGGGCTTCCCATCCCTATTTAAAGAAGCTCTTAGTACTGCTGGCCCTTCTTTAGCCACTGATTTTCAGTTCGTTTAGAAATCAATGAAAAAGCACTTTTGAGGTATGACCCATCCTATTACGAAGAATGAACCAAATGATGATTCTTGTCGCATACACCAAGATACTTTTCCATCCCTCTTATAATCTAAAGAGCTATCCAGTCTACGCCGCACCAACAATAAGTGAGAATTATTACACTTGCTATATTTGACATGATCATGTTCTTGGGATTGCGTCTTTCTTCTTTCAGCTTTCTTCACGCAAGGTTGTGACAAGCGGCCTCTCTGGGGAACAAGTGTCCTTGCGCCACGTATTCAGTTGACAAGAGCTACGGTCGCTTTACCACTAATCCTTTGCGAGGTGGGATACAAGTCTCCAGTGCAAATCGCCAATCCTCAGTCTTGTGAAATTTCTAAAGAATGTCAAAAACTGAAACAAATGAGAGCAAAATGGATGCTGATCTATTATATCACAAGTTATACTAGGAACCTCAATCGTCACACAACGCACCTCCCGGAAAAAATACCGAGGAGCACTGCGTGACGCCTGTGCAGGAGACCACAACCGAAGCCCTCTGCTCTCAACCACTGTGCAACTATGTCACTCAGTGAAAGCCACTCAAATCTCTTACTCTTGAAACGAGAGAAGTGTCCGCCATTTTAGTTTTCACAACGAAAACAACTCAATCTGGTCCCCAGGTCTTCTCGGTTAACGGTGCATTAACCTGTAGAAGGCTCCATTTTTGACGTTATTTCCTGGTTAACCACAAAATTCTTCCAAATTTGGTCATCAGTAACTGGTTATGGTGAATTATGCGTGTGCTTTTAGCCAATCAGATGGGGGAAATATTTTGAATGAATAATAAAAACAATTTCGCAATAGCTGGAACTGCAATGGGAGCGGGGGCTGTTTAACAGTAAAACCACAGAAATTCTAAAGCATTTCTTCTGAACAGGCCCAGGCACCTCAAACCAAGGGCCCCAAGAGTGAAGAAAAGGAAAAGTTGAGAAGGCAGAAACAGGGGAGAAGACTACAAGAAATAAATGCGAGAAGAAGAGAAGAAAAGGTTAGAGTTTTGTACTTGATCTTTCGCATTTATAACCCCCTTTCTCCAAAACGCGTGAGGGTTTATTCATAAAACTATAACCTAAATAACCATTATCTTAACTGTGGCCGGTAAATTTTGTAACGAAATTGATAGTGAGAGGCTTTAATTGCCATTTAGATTTGTTGTAGGGTGACAAAGCAATCATCGAAACAGTGTGTTCTGAGAAAATATGTGTCGAATGGCACATTTTCATACTGTAGGACGTCCCAGATTCTTGTTTCGCGAATAGATGACCAGGAGATTTCAATGTTTAATAATTTTCCCTGCTTCGCGTTTTCTTAGTTTTCGTTTTATTGCCGAATTTGCAAAGTATGAACATTAAGAGCGACGAATTCTTCTCTTAGAATTTTTACCGCTTTTTTGTCGCTTTCAAGTCGATGTAAAAGAGATGTATAGGGGTATGTCCTTTGAGCTCCCTTCTTTTCAGGCATGTGAAGAGCTATTTTCTTTTACGTTTCCTTGGTCAGGAAATACTTGATGCTCGTCAGCAGCGAACCCAGAGAAGAGAAGAATTAGCCAGCAGACGGAGCCATGCTTCCTTGGAAAGAATGAGGATTTTGTCGCAGCTGGCTTATGATCCTAATGGTAGGTTACTATGACTGCCGGCACAGTTTAGTCTGTGGAGGGTTTTTATCCCGTTTCGGTACATGTATATATGAGTAGATTGGACCATATAACATGAAAAAAAGGAGGACGAAATTCGGTAATTTGAAAATTGGATTACGAGCACGACAATAAATAAACTGTCTGTAAAATACTGTCCACTGGTTGGCGTAGTAATTTAGACCACGTAATCTAAACGTTCCTAAATGCAGGATGCATATTTACAGTAGAATCTGCTACGGGTAGATAGTCATTCTTTTGAATAACTGCTAAGACTAAGTTGGTGGAAGTTCAAATGCACTGACATCGTTTGGTTTACCAAAAAAGGCCTAATCAACCTAGCAGTTCTTATTAGAACACGCCTCAATTCGCATGTTTTATGGTTTGTACGAGTGTGCCTTCTGTTTTGGCAGTCCCAGAGACTGTGCGTCTCTTCAGACTCCAACTGCGTAGACTATACTTTCGAAATAAATTGCTTTCAGGTACTGAACTAAGATTACCGGCCTTTCGGTTTGGCATATGTCTGGAAAGGGACGTTGGGTTATACTGTCCCTCGTACATAAATAGCAGCAATTACATTCGCCATTTTCGCATTTCCATAATGCACCTTGCTTGCTCCCGCTCACCTCCCCCCCAAAAAACTTGCATAGGAAATGTCATTAATTTCTTGTTTTACGACTGTGATGTTCAGGGGGGACCAACAAGGTGTATTATGGGAAATGCGCAAATGGCGAAGGAAAATTCAAAGTCGGTGTTGCATGAGTTTACCGTTGATAGTGACAGTGTTGTTGTTGTAGTTCGTGACGACGGTACGACACGAAGTACACATAAGAAACCAAAAGAAGATACATTTGGACAAAACGATGAGGACTGGATGGTGTACAGATCCATTGTGAGTCTGGAATTTGTATGATTCGTAGTAACACTAATTAAAGGACGTACGGGATTATATTTACTCGTTGTTTGTGACAATTCGTGAATATAACCCCGTACGCCGCACTTTCTATGACGTAAACTATATGTATTTCTGAGGATACGTAAGTAAACTGCTTTAACGACAAACTCAACCATGCCCCCCCCGGCCGGGCACGAGGTTGTGACAAACGGCGGTGTCGGCGAAGGTGGAGGTGAAAAACGACGACGGCGCTAGTAAAAAGAAAACAAGCGGTGAAGGTGAAGATGACAATTCTTGATCTGTTTTTCTTGCAGAACAAAGATGCTGGTGATTCCGACAGTGAAAAAGAACAGGAAGAACTGACCGAGCTGGAGAATTTACTGAAGAAACACGATCCTGACTTTTCAAAGTAAGTCACGGGGCTAAATTGGCGATTTCCGAGTCCATTTATCGACTTATTTACTCAGGATTTGCTACAATTTCCGTTTACGATTGTCCATTGGCACACAGAAGCCAAGGTTGTCTGTAAGTTTGTTTCCGTTTACCGGAGAACTTTCAAACCACGTGTTCAACAAATGGCAAACTGTTTTTTCCGCCTGTCCAAGTTTTTGCTTTAGCAATCGTTAATTGTTTATGTCCACCCCAAAATACTGTAAAATTCCGAAAATAAGCCCCGGGGCCTATATTTTTCAAAGGCCCTTTTTAGGGGCTTATATGGAGGGAAACTTGCGTTTCAAAATCGATTGGGCTAGCTTTTATGGTTAGAAGGAAATTTACCGTTTTTGCTTTGTTTTACTTTGTATTTGAGGGCAATTTCCAAGTACAGGCCCCGGGGCGGCTTATATTTGGAGGGGCGATTTAACGGAGGGCTTTTTGCTTTACGAGTTTTGGGGGCTTATATTTGGAGGGGCTTATACATGGAAGGGCTTATTTTCAGAATTTTACGGTAAGTAGTTTCATCTGTAGTCCGATTCGGCTATTTTCTTTAAATATTTTTATTATTATTATTTTCGTGTGTCTTTGCTGTTGTAGACGTTTTGGTGGCAAACCAGAATCTGCTGTTGACTGGGCGGAATATTATCAGCTCCATCTTGGTGTTGAGAGAATAAGGTAACTAGTTGCGGTTGTCACTCGTACAGCGCGAGTGGAGTAGTTCCTGATCAGCTCCGCCTCGAGAAACCCTGAGAATTTCGGGAAACAACATTAAATATTACCCTTGGTACCAGTCATGTTAATGTCATTTTGCCAATAAACGAAATCCGAGAATTAAAGTACTGGCAAAAACGCTCGAAGCACCTTGCCCGTTCAGTTCTATCTCCTGTTAAAGTACCGGTCAATTCGGCCCCTGGGTCGAAATTGGCTTTGAAATGTTTCTTTTTGTGGTCAGAATAAGCGGTCAAGTGCCCCTATGTCGTCAAATCCCCCTGAGTTACAATAGTAAATGGTCTACCGTAAAGGATTCCAAATCTGACGTTTCGAGGGCTAGCCTTCGTCAGAGCGAGTAAAGGGATTGTGGGTTGTGTGAGGTTAGCATATCATATCATGGACCACGCTTTTGGTGGCAACATGTTAACATGAAATACAGGGATACTGAAATACCCTGTGTTAAGGGCGTTCATTGATTCCGTGGTGATTTGGGTGCCCCGTTTAAAAGGTAAATTCCTGGTTGCCTTGCTAGACCGCGGATTTTCGTGTTTTAAGAAAATAAATGTCTCACTCCCCCACTGACGCAGGATAAACTGTTTAGTTATTGTTTTTGTGTTATGTTTTTTTGTCTCATTATTTTTCCCAGAGTTCCTGAGATTGTATATCAACCTTCCATGCTTGGTATTGAACAAGCCGGTATTGCAGAAACTATTGATTTTATACTTAACCACTTTTCGGCCGATTTACAAACAGCATTAGTGCAGGTACGAGTGGAATAACGAAATTTGTAACTGTTTAATGTTACTAGTTTTAAACATTGCCTATCCAGCTTAGACGTCAGCACTTCCCATTGAGTTTAGATCGTTCGTTTAACAGTTTTAGGCATTGCTTTTGACTTCCGATATTCAGTTGAAAGGTGCTATTTTACGATAATTAGTTAACTGTCGTCAGTCCAAATGAAGACGATCTTAAACATGCGATCCTAGAGAGAATGAAGCACCAGAGTGGATACTCCAAATTAGGTTTTCCATTGACACCGCTTATTTTTATCACATATATATATGGCGTACGTTGCCTATTACAATATTTCACACTTAACGGTCCAATCAACGCGTAATCCTTATCACTGTAGATGGGTGCTGAATTCCACACTGAACTCCTTTCCTTACACAACTGATGCTATTTGATCCTTTCAAATTTCTCAAAATGTGTGTCTAATTAATGCAGTTCTTTGAAATGAATATTATGTTGTGAAATTGGCATGAGTTGTCCCACCGGATTTTGGAGTATCCATTCTAATCACAAAGTACGCGGAGGAGTCGGCTTCGAGCGCAAAAGGCCGCGTAACAGCACTTCCGTGAATTGGTTCAGTATTTATTGGTTGAAACGGAACTCGTTTACTTCCGGCGCGAGTGTTACTAGATTTAAAGTGCTGTCAAGAAAGTAGGAGTCATTAGCGTCGTGTACTGGTGCCTGCTCTTTATATCTCTACTTTTCTTTTCTTTAGGGAGCAGGGGTGGCGCAGTGGTGAGAGCACTCGCCTCCCACCAATGTGGCCCGGGTTCAACTCCCGGCGTTGACGCCATATGTGGGTTGAGTTTGTTGTTGGTTCTCTCCTTTGCCCCGAGAGGTTTTTCTCCGGGTACTCCGGTTTTCCCCTCTCCTCAAAATCCAACACTTCCAAATTCCAATTCGACCTGGAACGCACGGACACGTTTAGACGAGTTCATATGAACTCTTAAGTGCTTCGTGGGTTAAAAAAGCAATTTAATTTTTAATTTTAATTCTAAGAGATAACAGCTGTGAGTCGATGCTACAATCTGTACTCGCATGTATTTGCCTTTCTGTTTTTTCTTCTAGAATGTGTTTGTAACAGGAGGAAATACACAATTCCCCAACTTTCAAGAATGTCTGGAGAGAGAGCTCCTTGCTATCCGACCGTTCCAATCTACATTTAAAGTTTTCACGGCAGGTTCGTTGATTATTTTGCACCTTAAAACGCTTAAGTCTTATGAGAGAGATACATTGAAAAGGGGAAATTTCAAGGTTAGTTTTGTTTCCAGACACACATTCTCTATAACCCTGTCACGTGATCCCACCATTTGAGACTCTAAGGATCCAAATCGTGTGAAGTGAGAATGTACTATTGAGGTTTTCGACAGCTCATTCCTTTTGCCGGCAAGGGACGTCTGTGCTCAGGCTACCGTATTGTTTCAATAATATGTTGACGTTATTGTTGTTCTTTTATCGTTTTGAAAATTCTTCTAACCTTTTTACTCACGTTTATCCAGGTAACCCGGTGCTCGATGCATGGTACGGTGCTCGTAAATGGGCAAGGACTCTCAGCAACAACCTACGGACAGTCAGTGTTACTAGGGAGGAGTATGACGAGAAAGGCGGAGAATATCTCAAGGAACACTTCGCGTCAAACCTCTACGTAACTACCCCTTCCCAGTCATAGCGCACGCTCAATCCGTGGACGTCGTTCAAAGCAGTGATTAGTTTTCTTATTCCTTTGCATTTCGTTTGCTAACTTGCTTAAATGTATACGGTGGTTTATAGAGATACGGACTCAACAGTTTATGTAGTTGGTACACTTAAACCACACGTATTAGTCTTAAACATCATTTGAGTAAGAAAGAAATGTACTCTATACATTTTTTAGCCTGTGAAACCTATATCTGCTACAGTAGAAAACTTAAACCCAGTTCATTTGTCCCGCGCACACTGTTCGAAGCACGGAAAACTTATCAAACGGTTTGAAGTGGAAACGTCTTTGAAAAAAAGGGCGAACGTGCGCGTCTAAAACATCTTTTCTTCTATGGCATTACATCAGGGGTCAATTTTTCACTAAAGAAGAAAAAGCAAATGTGCACTTAAAAGGTAGCTTTCTTTTTACTCTAAAAGTTCTCATTTTTGAAAGCAGAGACTTCACGCTTAAATTCCTAAAACACAAAAGGCGTTTGTTATAAGCCTTGTGTTACATTGAAACTGACTGGCAATTTAACAGCGCTTTCCTACACGAATAGCGCTTTTGATAGAATTAATTGCAATACATAAATAAGTTGTAAATACAAACAAACTCAAATACACCTGTACACAAAAATTGATGCAAAATAAACCAAGACAAGTATTTGTGCATGTCGAAATCTCTTTGAGCACGTACGGTGTGTTGTCTACGAGCCTTATCGACTCAGAGGAGGAAAGGAGAAAGAGTTGAACGAAAACCTTCCACACCCATCGGAAATCCTGACAAGAAGTTGAACACGTTCATAAGTAGTATAGGGCGCACTAAACGAACCCTTTTTGTCATGATCAAGGCCGTCCTTACAAACACATAGGCTCCTTATATGTTCAGACTAATGCTTATGCTTGCCTCGCTAGTGAGCCGGGACCAGGGCCCGGTTGCATAAAATGTCCGTAACAACTACGGGTACACGTACGTGCACTCGTAACTTAAGTCAGTTGCATGAAATCGCTTAAGTGGTCCACTTAGGGAATTCACTTAAGTGGTTGCACTTAAGATTTTCGTAAGTGTTCACTTAAACGTCGTTTATGCAACAGAAATTGCGGGTGTTGCATAAAACTTTTTTTACGGGAAAAATAGCACGTAAATTTACGGGACCTATGCAGGTCCCGTATCGTCACTGTTTTTACTAAATTTAACGAGATCTTTTACTGAGAAGTAAAAAAAAGTATTTTTCTTCACGTAATTCGTTCTAATGCGCTTTGTTAACCTCTGATGTACACTTTTGTGAAAAAAGAAGAAGAACTATCATTTTCAGTAGATATTGAAGAAAAATAACGTTTGCGTGCAAATTTCATTTTTTGAGAGGCTTAAAAGTGTTGGAAACGACTTGTAACTTTCTTTACACTCACCGATAGTTAGCTTAAAAAAAAAGGTGAATCGTTAATAAAGTACTATATCAAGGTTACGTGTGCCCTTAAGTGAGCCCGTAAGTTAAGTGAAAAAAAGTAATTTTTCTTCACGTAATTCGTTCTAATGCGCTTTGTTAACCTCCTATGTACACTTTAAAGCCGACGTTGTGAAAAAAGGAGAATTATCATTTTCAGTAGATATTGAAGAAAAATAACGATTGCATGCAAATTTCATTTTTTTTAAGGCTTAAAAGTGTTCGAAACGAATTAAAACTTTCTTTACACTCACCGATGGTTAGCTTAAAAAAAAAGAGTGAGTCATTAATAAAGTACTACATCAAAGTTACGTGTGCTTTTAAGTGAACCCGTAATTTACCACGTAAAAGACTTAAGTGGGCACTTAAGTGTAGCTTTTATGCAACCGGGCCCAGGCTTCAAGGATACTGAGTGAAGAGTAGTTTGCTTTAAATTAGAAAAACGATAGAAAATATTTTCTGATGGTTATTTTGATAGCGTAATACATTAAGGTTGGTGCCAGTGCAAGGTTTGCAAATCATTAATAGTGCAAAACTATCCTCGCATTAGGAGTCGCAAAATCCTCAGCCGTCAAGACCTCAAAAGTTCGCGAACTGTCTAAAGGCATTTTCAAAGGCAGAGTTACCTTGACATATTCTACTGGCATCCAGCAAATTCTAATGTGACGTTATCACCAACAAGCACAAACGGTGCCCAGTATTTGACTGCACCAAACTCCTCAGATTCTCTCATGCAGTTCATCGCATGGTTTAAGGCTTCACTTGCACTTTTTCCTTTCACAAGATGTTGATAGAAATTTTTCATAAACTCAAGAGTGGCCTTGTCGTCAATCGCCCACAACGACACCAGAACAGAACGAGCACCGGCACCTAAAAACGCTCGTGCTATGCCAACCACGCCTTCTGCTTTGATCTCACCATGAGCACTATGACAACAACTGAGTACAACCAGTCTTGCACGAATCTGAACGCGCTTTACATCTTTCATCGTCAAAATGAAATCCATCTCACCATTATCTGGCGCCAGGGCAATTTCACCCGTTTCCAAGCTGCCATGTGCAGCGATGTGCACCAAAGCAACCGAACCGAGTCGTCTTAACACCGCATCCTTTGTGGCCTGTCTTCCAATAAGAGGTGCACAACCCAGCATTTTACCAATTGTCTCAACTTCCTCTCTGGCATACGGCAACTGCTCCAACTCTGTCACATCTTGCACCCATGGATCACCCACAAGAAGCACGCCAGACTTACAGTGGTAATCTAACGGACAATCTGCAATCATTTTCAAGCTGCTGAGAGATGGAGCCACGCGAATTCTGAATGATTCACAGAGGTATCTGGAGTTTGGACCCTTAAACGCAGCAAAAGGGGCCAAGCAAAGTGGGCCTTCGGGGACAAATATGAGTTCACTTCCAGAAAAAAGATCTTGAGTAGGATCAATGACGATCTCGTAGAACGTATTCAAAGCACTTTTTTGAAGGTGTAAGTGCTGGATTTGTCTGCAATCTTGAGGTGATCTTTTAACTGTTAGTCTTTCGTCACTTGCCAATTTAAGTGAGCGATCTTCACATTCAACGTTATCTCTTGCGCCAATTTCCTGACAGACAAGTTCCACAAGAGACTCAAAGAAAGTGCTGATTTTGTTCTGCGTACTGATCTTGTTGCTTCTTAATTCAACTTCCTTTCCTTTCTGACAAACCCAGCAAACTAACTCGTTCTTTCCGAGCGCCATAAATATAGTATTCGGAGGAATGCGATTAGAGAGTTCATGAAAGGATCTGTTGCCTTTACCTGACTCAGCATCATTCAATTTCAATCCATAATTATGCGCCATAAGGTCTTTTAGACCTTGTGCTCGTCCTTGCTCAGCAGAAAACAAAGCTTTCGCAACCTTGCCTTCGGCTAACATCGAGCGCCAAAGCGCAGCGTATATTGTTTGGTATCGATCCCGTAAGCTTATTTTCCACTCGTCGTTCAGTTGAAGACGATCTCTGATATTATTTACCAAAGTAACACTAAGTTGGTAATACTCAATAGCCAATGAAAGTTGGCCTAGACATTCATAATAGTAACCAAGATTCCAACACGCTATTCCCTCTCCCAATGTCTCACCCGATTCTCTTGAAATCTGCCGTTGACGTTCAAAGTATTCTTTGGCTGTTTTAAAATCTCCAAGGCTGAGAATGTCGTTACCAAGATTGCCATAAGCCGCTCCCTCTCCCGATCTGTCACCCAATTCTTTAGCAATTTTTAGGCAACGTTCATGAAAGTTTACGGCTGCTTCCAAATCTCCTAGACTACTATGGGCGCTACCAAGACTGCCACACGCTCTTCCTTCTCCAGATTTGTCACCCAATTCTTTGGCAATTTTCAGGTCACGCTCGTAGTAGTCTATGGCTGTCTTAAAATCTCCCAGACCTCTATAAGAGTTGCCAATATTGCTATAGGCTGTCCCTTCTCCTGATCGGTTCTCCAATTCCTTCGCAATTTTCATATGCCTTTCATGGTAATATAAGGCTGTTTCAAAATCTCCCAGACTAAGATGGGCGTTGCCAAGATTGGCATACGCTCTTCCTTCTGCCAGTCTGTCACACAACTCTTTCGCAATTTTCAGGTCGCGTTCGTGGTAGTCTATAGTTTTCTTAAAATCTCCCAGACAGCGATGAGCGATGCCAAGATTTGCATACGCCGCTCCTTCTCCCGATTGGTCACCCATTTCTTTTGCAATTTTAAGATGACTATCATAGTAGTCTATGGCTGTTTTAAAATCTCCCAGGCTGCGATGGCCGATGCCAAGATTGCAATACGCTCTTCCTTCTCCAGATTTGTCACCCAGGTCTTTCGCAATTTTCAGGTGACTTTCATGGTAGTCTATGGCTGTTTTAAAATTCCCCAGACTCTGATGGGTCATGCCAAGATTGCCGTACGCTGCTGCTTCTCCCAATCTGTCACCCAAGGCTTTCGCAATTTTCAGACCACGGTCAAGGTACTCTATGGTTGTTTTAAAATCTCCTAAACAGTGATGGGCGTGGCCAAGATTGCAATATGCCACCTGCTCTCCCCATCTGTCGCCCAGTTCTTTCGCAATCTTTAGGTGCCGTTGATGGTAGTGTATGACCTTCTTGAAATCTCCTAGACTGTGGTGGGTGGTGCCAAGATTGGAATACGCAGCTCCTTCCTTCCATCTATGATTCATTTCCTGAGCAATTTTCAGGTCACCTTCATGGTACTCTATGGTTGTTTTCAAACTTGTCAGTCCGCCATGAAGGGTGATGCCAAAATTGTCATCCTTTGTGCGAGGATACTGTGAAAAAAACGCGTAAAATGTATGAACACGTCTTATGTAGCTTTGTAGTTTTATTCAATTTCAAATTTCTACCTATTTCTACCCTTTTTCGACTAAAAGGTGTCTTAATGGATGCAGGGGCAACAATTTTCTAAATTGCTGAAAGAGAGAAAAAATCAACAACAGAGCTTAAAGAAATTTAGCAAAATTCAGTAAATATCTCACTTTAGGTCATGTTAGCTAGATGTCCTCATGTGTTCATCCTAAGTTTAATCACCGACTTGTAGCATATTATTTGTTGATTTCAGCCACAGAGCCTATTCTTTGAGTTCGATCATAAGAGGATTTGAATGGGTTGGCTGGTAGCCCTGAAACGACCAATTATTTTAGTGGTAACATGAAGGGAATATTGGTAACTGTGAACTGTGGAATTAGAGTTTTTGATAAAAGAAAACACATTGCATTTGAGATATTGTTGCACTGCTTTAAACCCGGGCGTATAAAATGAAACAACTACGCGACTGACAAGCGACTCGAACGACTTCATGAAAGGAGAAACATCTTCTCGCACGGTATTTAACCAGTATTAGCAACCTAAAAACAAGTAAAATCCGAGGAAAATTTATGTTAGAAATTTTAACCTCTGGGTCTCCGAGGATGAGAAAGGCTCTTCATGCATCGAGTATGATCTTTGTTGAGCGTGCCCTGAATGTTGCTAAGATACATTTTCGAGCCCAGGACTAATAGCCGTGCGCTTGTTATTGTGGGATCAGTTACGACCATCGATTTATCAATGAACGGATGCTCACATTCAAACAAGCCAGTTTGACGAGAGAAAACAAGGTTGGCTAGTCGAAAAGTTGGGCTGCGGCGACTTCAAAGGCTCGACGCTATTCCGGCAAATCCTCCTTCTCCTCTCCTCGACCAGGTAGAAGACAAAGGAGGCTCTGCTTACAAGCTGGTCTTTCCATCACCAACAAACAGATTTCTTTTTGCCTGTTTCCCGGGTTTGTTCAGTTATAGATGACAGAAGGTGTCAAAATGTGGAGATCAGTGCCCCACCATTTTTTTGCTCTCAGCACAATGGAGTTGGAAACTGGGAAATTCAAATTTCATTTCTTGAGCAAATATACACATTTCAAAAAAAAAAAATTTCTCTTGAATTGCATTTAAACTAAGAATGATATACGCACCCGAGCGTTATATATGTATGCCTACCGTATTGACATGGGCTGCTTATTTACAAATCCCAAAGTTGATTGAAAATAACAAACTTAGAATTTGTAAGGGTTCTTTAATTATGTGAGGGTGAACGACGGAGTTTGATTTTACGTTAATTCTTTGTACAGCTAGGCTAAGAGAGCAACTATAGGTGTCTGCTTTGCAGTCTTTTGTATAGCGAACTACGAGCTCCTTCAATTTGGCACATTCAATAGCACTGAGCCTCCACTGGTACGTAATTAAAGCATTTTTTCACCCTTACCTTTTCTCCAAGATTGTCTTTCAGCCTATTTTGTCCTCTCGCAGCCCTTTTCCGTAATTCCAACAACTTTCGGTTCTTTGGGTCAGTCTTGTAGTAGTTAAAATGTTAATTATTTGATATAAACAAGAATATTACAAGGCTACGTTTAGTGCATTGAGAGAACTTACTGTACAGCAAAGACTAATATTCAATTAAGATTGCTATTTTGTAGAATTGTGAAGAGTGGATATACCGGCAGTTTTGTCTATTTGATTGGAAACATACTCATGAACTAGAAAAAGCAGCACCAAGTTAGATCGGGTACGGGAAAAAGACTTTTACCTGAAACAGCATTATTTAAAAGTCGAATTCTTATTAGCTTTAATCCAGGGTTAAATGTAAACAGAGCATTTGAGTAGTGATGGTAACTAATATAACGGGTGATCATGATCGCCCTTCGAACAATTCGATCCTTAACTCTAAAAAAGGATACTGCTAATCCCTTATCACACCACCTAATGGCTTCGTTAAATTTATCCAACTGAACGCAAGCACTTGCACCTGAAAAAGAAAAAACAAATGCTCAACTACAATGCCTTTGGGCTAAGAAAGCAACGATAAATTGATCTATATGTGTTATATTAAACGACAGACTGTCAGTTAACGCAAGGAAAGTTTTCAAATATTCACGCACCGGCTGATTTTCTTCGGGAAAAAAATGTTGTCGAAGTGTATATGCAAGGTTAACCTACCCCGCACAAAAGCTTTTAGAAAAGATGGTTGCAATTCCACGGCCATTTTTGCATCATTCAGTGCTTCGGTGTAACTCCCTGCGAAAGAGATAATGCATTCAAAAACGTTACACACCCGAAACACAGAGCATAGCATGAAGATGAAGAAGTAACACATCTTTTTAGTTTGTATCATGTTTTCCCATTTCAGATCATGTAACGTTACTCTGGAGAACACTTTCTTTTTCGACTTTTGCCCTATCCAAGTGCGTATGTATACATAATTGAAAGAGCGTTTTCATATGTCGTCACGGCGGCCATATTTGCGTTCCAAAACAATGAAACAGCGGCCATGTTGGTGTCCCAAACAAATCCTGTGGTAGCTGGACTCTTTTCTTGTGTATTAAAAAACGCTTTCTTTTGTTCCAATAAATTTGCATAGGTGATGGATGTTGGCCACGTGAGTGAAAACGTTCTATATTACCTATTGATATTTATGTGCCAACCAGGAGTTTCACTCGTTACACATTAGTATATCAAAAACAGTGTTTGCAAACATAACCACGTGATATCTCCTATAGCTGACTTACTTAGCATTAAATCATCGCCGACTACAAAACCCCCACATAAAAAAGTCTCAGAAGATGTTTAAGGCAACCAATAGCAACTTCTTACCCAAATTAAAAAGTGCTGCCGCCCTGTTGCTGTACAGTTTGGCGTTCAGTTCTTTATCCTTGCAGTTCACTTTAATGCCCTCTGTGTAGTAGTTAATGGCGCTGCTGAAATTCTTCTTGTTGTACTCATCGTTACCTTCATTCTTGTAAACGTCTGCAATTGCTGCAATGAAGTAATATATAATTATGTCTGCGAAATTTTTAATTTCTTTAAATTTAGAAATAAACTTTGCGTAATATTGGCTCTCGTCTGGTCTACTGTCAGCAGGGGTTGCCCGTGTAAAAAACACGGTGGTTTAAATCCCGACAAAATGTTTTTTGTAGAATTGATAAGGGCTTCATCGTATTGCTGAATGCAATTTTTCGTCCTTGATTTATGGCTTTTCCTCACCTTTTAAATTGTCATCATCAAACTGGAGAGTTTCATCAGCTTTTGATGTGACATCAGCTGCCTCTGGACTTTTCTTCATGACTGCTGTAGACTGGTGTGAGATTGGATCTTTTTTCTAACAACTGTTACTGGAGCCTGATAAGAGAAATGGATGATTAGGTCCTCATCCATGTGTTTGTTATTAACACGATCTGCTGTATTCGTAGACTGGTGTAGACTGGTGTAAGATAAGCCTAATATTTTCTAACAACTGTTACTTGAGACTGAGAAGAGAATGGAGGATTTAGTCCAGGCCCACGTTCTCATGCACTCCGGATTCTCTCTATCCGCGCAGTTATACATTAGGGAATGAAATAACACAAAATAGTTAATCCTGAGTTTCGTCAATGTTTAATACATTTCTTTTGTTTTATTTCTCTGACGGCCCATCAGCCAAGTATCAATTTCAGGATGTATCGAAATTTGTCTATTATAACTGTATAATATAGAGAATACTTCATGGAAAGTGCTGGCGGCGTACGGTATTTACGCACGAGTTGTTGACGTATCAGAAATCGAACGAGTAAGCGCAGCGAACGAGTAAGATTTCTGATACAAAAACGAGTGCGTAAATACCGTACAAAGCACTTTCCATGTGGTATTATGTTTATTATATACATACTGAGACATTCATCATTTTGGCGGCCTTTTTATTTTAAATCTTTCAAAAATGCTAAAATTTGCCGCTACACACTTACCGCAAAACGACAACGAAAACGAAGTATCAGCTTTTTAGTAAAAACGTTTGTGTTAAAAACATAAATGATGGTAAGGATATGAGGTAATCCAAGAAACTACAAGTAATCTTAACCGTTTGTTCTCAATGCACAATTAAAAATAAGTGAATTTAGGTAAAATGGCCGGTTTCAATATAAGCTTAACCTTAAATGAAAGGCAAAGTAGCTCAGACAAAAAGCACAACAAAACCTTACGTCTCGTTCTGTTTTTCCCTTTCCGCTGTTGTTTCGCCGGCTCTCTGCTGTTTTCTTTATCGACAGTGAAACAAACGAAACTATTCCACTCCATTTCCGAAATTTTTTTCACTTTTTTAGCGAGAAAAACTCTTTGAGTAAAACTTTTTTCGTTGAATGTGATGTGTGCGAAGCGGCGCTGCAAGCTGCAATAAAAGGCGGGAATTTTGGCGCGAAACTCACACACCTCTGTGGCTTCTGATTGAACGTATCATTTTTTTCACGTGTGAAAACCATCGTTCGATCCTCTGATTGGCTAGAACTAATTTGCGTACGAAAATTTACGACATAGATTTTTGGTGAGTATTTCTCAGTATGTATATAATAAAGACCAATATAGGTTGCCTTCCTTTCTTTTCGGTTGTTTTATCGCAGGTTGCATTACTTAGGCCACTGAAGCCTGACTATCTAACTGAATATGCATATTTTGATAAAATGCTTTTTTGAATGGTTTGCTTCAGTGTTGTCTTTCATGTACAACTGTTAGAAGATAGATTTAATTTACGGCAAACGGCAAACGTCAGACTCAAGTTGAGAATTTCTTTGAGTAGCCTTGCGGCTAAAAACAATCCAAAGCAACTGTTATAGACAAAATTAACGTAAACCAACTAATTTGGGAGTAGGAGTAATGAACATTAAAGCACAAGTTAAAGGAAAACTTGGTCACGTGGAACAAATTCACGTTTTCCGTTTGCCGTACACGTGAATCTAAATCCCTCTGTTATCAGAAGGAGGCGTGTTTTCAAGTCTTTCGTGTCCCATATTTTCAAGCATTTAGGTATTTGTGTCGCCCTAGAATTCAGCAAATAGTTGTTTATCTTTCTGTAAGTATTATTTTGAGTTTATGTTGCTGTCCCTTCGAGGTCCTTCGAGTTTGCCTCAGCCGAAGAAGTAGTTTGACGAGTTTGCCTCGTAGTAGTCGTTTGGTGCGTTTGTCTCGCTGTTTTGACAAGTTTGGGTCTTGTATCGCAGTACATGCACCCCTAGCGTAAGTAACAATTGTCTCGCTGTAACAAGTTGTAGAGATATAGTCTCAATTTTGTGGTCACCTTGTATCCTTAATTGTCTCGCAGTACATTCGCCTGTCTCCTACAATTAAAACCGCTGAATAAAGAAGTCACCCGCCATTTTCTTCCATAATGAAGGGAATTTTTTTTTCAAATCATTTTGTGTTCACTGATGTGAAACCAAAACAAAAATATCCATCCGCTTTCCTTCTTATTCGATCGAGCAACCGTTGCAATCGTTACAGAGTCAGACTCGTCCAGTAAGATAATAAAAGAAGGAAAAAAAATCACATACACATGTTTGAATGATGACTTTTCTTCTTTACATATTTTAATAACAGCAAAGAAATCTTGCACAACTTCGTCATCACCGATTCCGAATGAATGTCATTCGTCAAGGAGAACTGTTTCAGTTCAGTTACATTTAACATTCGAAAGCTAATAACTTCCTAAACTGTTCTTATCACGACTTACCTAATGAAATCCCCTGACAGTTGCCTTCTTCCTTAAAACGTTTCGCTTTCAGCTTTCCAATAGATACTGACACACGTCACATAATGGAAAAGCATGATTGTACGGATCTTACCTCAGCCCTCCCATCAGCTGGATCTTTCGAGTTGTTTGCCCAGGAAACGTAAGTAATACAGTATCCCAATTTGTCCTATTGAAACCGATTGACCATTTGAAAACTTCACAAAATTTCAGAGCTTGCTTTTATCTGATCTAAGTAGATTCAACTATCAAACATTCACTCCTGAAACAAGAAGCTCAATATCCTTAATGATCATAAATATTTCTTTTTTGCAGAGAACAAAGCATGTTTACGCACCGTCGCCCTTGCACAAATCTGCGCATTTTGAAACAACTTGAAACAAGATTTAAACCATTTAACTTAAATCTAACAGTGATCACGGCTAACCAATTTGGAAGACGCTGTTTCACACGCCCAAATGATTTCATGACCTTTCATGGTGACTGAATATTGACTCACTCACTGATATCTGAGGAGCTCTGCTTCGCTCTGCACCTGGCTATGACTACAACATGAAGAAAGAAAAACACCATTTTACATTGAGAAAGCGAAGAATCCTTCAATGATTTTCTATTTTAAGAATTCAGACAAGAGCTTTGATAATGTTGCTGTTAGAGGCGAGGAGCGCAGTTTTAGGCCTCTTGTAAATTCGTTGAAGGAAAGTTATGCCTCAGCCTACAATTGAAACGCCCGAATAAAGAAAAGTCACCATGTTTATTCATAATGAAGTGAATTATTTTAAAATTATTAAATAAATGTCTTTACTAGCTAACAAAAATATCCATCCGCTTTCCCTACCTGAGCTAGCCCGTGAGCAGCATTTCGCATCGACTTTTTCGATGCAGATATTCAAATTCCAAGATCTGCTAGCAAGCTCTCCTTCCTTTTCCCGCCCCGTCCCCAGAGCGCCCCGGAGAGCTTGCTCGCAGACTATATTTGAACAACTGGAGCCGCCACAGAAAATATCCATACCACACCAAAGACAACTTCCTTATTTTAACCCCCTCTTGACTTCGGAAATACCAAAATGGGTTACCCCCATGCCCTCGGAATTCCATAATCGTTAACCCCCCTTCCGGCTTCCATCCAAATTTTCCACTTTTTCGACAAACCCCTCGGAATTCCGGGCAGTGTCGTAAATACGACCAATTTCACGCTTACTTTCTGCAAAATATTTCAAATGACTCCACCTCTGTACTTCCAGAAATTCTGGAATGAAACTTTTTCAAAAAAATAGCCCACTTCGGAAAAGAGTGATAGCCTGGGACCCAAACTAGTCACGTGCGCATTTATGGAATTATTTGGTGGGACGCGAATGTCAGTAAACAAACATGACGGAAAGTGAAGTGGAATGTTTCAGCGGGTTTTAAACAGCTCAAAATAGCAAAAAGGAAGGTGGAATTGAAAGAAAAAAGGCTGAAAGTGTGAAGCTGAAGGAAAAACAAGTACCAGGGTGAATGCAGCGTGAAACAGCTTCAAAGATGGCTCCTTTGCCGTGAAGCCAAAACAACCGCAAAGAAAGCGCAGCTCGTACAAAAATAAGTACGCGTGGACCGGGAAGTTCCTGAAGTTATTTGTGCACAAAAAACACAACAACTTGCACGTCTCGTCATAATCTTCAAGGTGGCTGTTCGACTTGTCCCCCCAAACAATCCCATATATGAACGCGCGCTTAGTTTGGTTCCCAGGCTATTACTCTTTTCCGAAGTGAGCTGTAGAAGTTAAACCGCTGTTAAACAGATGCAACCTGCATTAACTTTACATTGTCGCAAACAGGTACAGAACCTTAAAATATAATAGAATATCTTGTGATGATTAGAGCGTTTAGTTTCGGGCTATTAGTGACCATTCATATGCTCCGTTTCTTCCAACAAATCGGCAGAGATCTGAAAACCTTTTTAATAATTCCTAATGTGAATGCTCATACTGTATTTTTTTCTCACTTTAATGACAGGCTTTGCAATCCGCCATAAAGAAGCTGAAGAAAACGAAAAGAAAAGATTGTAGCCATGGAAATAACTTTTGAACTGGATTCTGAGGTGAAAAATGAATTTAACATCAATAGCCCATTTCCGAGTTTACTCCAACCTCTGTTATCAAGCCTTTGATATGAAAATGATTTTTTATTCTCATGCAAATAAAACTCATTTACACAAAAATTAAAAAGAAAAAAGCAAATGTGGACTTAAAAGGTAGCTTTCTTTTTACTCTAAAGGTTCTCATTTTTAAAACCAGAGACTTCACACTTAAATTCTTAAAACAGAAAGGCGTTTGTTATAAGCTTTGTGTTACATTGAAACTGACTGGCAATTTAACAGCGCTTTCCCACACGAATAGCGCTTTTGATAGAGCTAATTGCAAAATAGATAAATAACTTGTAAATACAAACAAACTCAAATACATCTGTACACAAAAATTGATGTAAAATAAACCTAGAAAAGTATTTTTACATGTCGAAACCTCTTTGAGCACGTACGGTGTGTTGTCTACGAGCCTTAACTACTCAGTGGACGAAAGGAGAAAGAGTTGAACGAAAACTTTCCACACCCTTCGGAAATCCTGACAAGAAGTTGAACACGTTCATAAGTAGTATAAGGCGCACTAAACGAACCATTTTTGTCAAGGCCGTCCTTACAAGCACATAAGCTCCTTATGCTCAGACTAATGCTTATTCTTGCCTCGCTAGTGAGCTGGGACCAGGCCCCAAGTTGTTCATAAGGTGGATAATGTTATCAACTAGATAATTTCTATCTAGTGCACGGCGCGATTGGTTTTCCTAATACTTATTCGCTGTACTTTGGTTTATAAGTTGCTTGAATAACGCTATCCAACGTTTGAACAAGCAGAGCCAGGTTTCAAAGATAAGTTCGATGTCTGACCCAGCAGACGATCTTTACTTAATTCAGGTCGACCCAAATTAGAGTTTGGCTCGTCTCGTGCAAAGTTCGACGTTTGGCTTAGGCCTAAGCCTAAAATACATCAAAGATAAATAGTTTTTCTATACAACCATAAAAACTCCATATGTGAATAATTTATGAAGTCGATATCCTCCATCGAGTTACCAGCTAAAGTGGTACTTGGTTCTCCTAAGTTACTGTATGCAGATCCTTTCCTAGGCACCTACCTGACAAAGAGAAAAACGTAAAAACAAGTTTACTCTCCGGGGAACACCCTGAAATCAATAATCTATATCTAACACTCCTAGTATCGTAGTATAATGGTGAATTTGCGTGTCCCTTATCTTACACTAGCAGAGTCTGCACAGGTGAACCAGCAAGTTTACCCAAAAGAACAATTACAGTACATCTCATCCAGGGTAAAAAGTCTCATTCACGAAATATATCCTACTTATTCCCTGGCCTCAGATCATAACACTAATTTATCTGATCCGACACCTGTTATAGGAGCAAAACAAAAAAGGCGATTTTCGAAATGAGAAATTTTTTTCTAAAAATAGAGTGCCAAATATTATAAAAAGGCGATATTAAAGTTAAGTCCATTAAAAAACCAAAAGATGGCCTACCAAAATATAGTTTATTGAAACGCTAAGGTACTTCAGCATCGTATTTGTAAAACAACTAAAAATTAAACAGAAAAGGAGCCCAACAAAAAACCCAGAACCTATTTGGGATTAATTAGTCTTTGTTAATAAAGTAAACAAATTCACTGTTATACGTCAATTGATGTAAGCTTACCGCCATAGATTCTATTTCTTTTAATTTTTTTTAAATTGTTGCTGCATACTTAATGAGCACTGGAGTCACTCACACCTAAAGCATTTCCCTCCCTAGAGCAGTAGCGTCACTAATGAAGCCGGGTTGCTCTGAGGATAAGAATGAACGCAAAGTATTTACAGTTTTTGTCAGCTGAGACTTTCAATATGGATTCACAAGGATTTTATTCAATCGACAGTCTGAACGTTTTTCCAATCTGATAGAATTCTGAAACATTTTAGTGTAAAATTAATTGCTTTTTATGCATGCTAGAATAGAGATTTGACAAAGTTGCAGCAACGATCAAAGTAATCAATTCACTAAAAGAACCTAATGGGTTACGCTTGAGCTGGTTTTTATTTAATGTCTCTAGATCTCAGAAAAACTAAGACCAACGATTTTTTTTTCAGTCGCCAATATGTTTTTAGTAAGAGTAATTCTTCCTAAATTCCCATCAAGTGAAAAGCAGGAGGCACGGCATGCAGGGTAACACTTCTATACGCACTTTCCTTTCTATCTAAATACGGAAATGAAATATTCCTAAAGAAAGCACCGACTACTGTGTGTAATTATAAATTTGAAATAAATACTGTACAAAACCATCTCCGGAAATATAGACTTACCTAGAATTAAAGGAAATTTATTCACATAAAGCGAACTCTAATGTGACGTCATCACCAATGAGCACAAACGGTGTCCAGTACTTGACTGCGCCAAACTCCTCAGATTCTCTCATGCAGCTCATTGCTTGATGTAAGGCTTCACCCGCACTCTTGCCTTTTACAAGATGCTGATAGAAATGTTTCATGAACTCAAGAGTGGCCTTATCGTCAACTGCCCACAAAGACACGAGAACAGAGCGAGCACCGGCTCCCAAAAATGCCCTTGCTATGCCTACTACACCTTCTGCTTTGATCTCTCCTTGAGCACTATGACAACAACTGAGTACAACCAGTCTTGCTCGCATTTGAACACGCAGTACGTCCTTCAAGGTCAACATGAAATCCTTCTCACCATTATTTGGTGCCAAGGCAATTTCGCCTGCTTTCATGCTGCCATGTGCAGCAATGTGCACCAAAGCAACCGAACCGAGTCGTCTTAATACCTCATCCTTTGTGGCTTGTCTTCCAATAAGAGGTGTACAGCCAAGAATTCTACCAATCATCTCTACCTCCTCTCTGGCATGTGGCAATCTTGGTAGTTTTGTCACATCTTGCACCCACGGGTCACCCACAAGAAGCGCGCCAGACGTGACGTGGTAATCTACCGGGCAATCGGCAATTATTTTCAAACTGGTAAGAGATGGAGCTATGCGAATTCTGAATGATTCACTGAGGTATTTGGAGTTTGGACCCTTCAATGCGGCAAAAGGAGCCAAACAGAGTGGACCTTCGGGGACGAATAGGATTTCACTTCCCAAAAAAAGATCTTGAATAGGATCAATGATTACGTCGGACAAAGTATTCAAAGAATTGTGTAAGTTCTGGAATTGACTGCCATCAAGAGTTGATCTTTGAACTGCTAGTCTTTCATGTCTTTTGTCATTCAGCAATTTAAGTGAGCGATCTTCACACTCCACATAATCTCTTGCACCAATTTCCTGACAAACAAGCTCCACAAGAGACTCAAAGAAGGAGCTAATTTCCCCCTTTGAATCTACTGGGTTTATTCTTAATTCAAGGGCCGTTCCTTCCTGACAAACCCAGAAAATTAATTCGTTCTCTCCAAGCGCCATAAATATCGTATTCGTGGGAAAGTGACTGGACAGTTCAAAAAAGGTTATCATGTCTCCTTCATCTGACTCAGCGTCTTTCACCTCTAATCCATAATTTAATGCCATAAGGTCCTTAAGACCCTGTGCTCGTCCACGATCGGCAGAAATCAAAGCTTCTATAATCTTGCCTTCTGCTAACAACAAGCGCCAAAGTGCAGTGTATGCTGTCTGGTATTGATCCCGTAAGCTTATTTTCCACTCGTCGTTCAACGGAAGACGATCTCTGACTTTCTTGAACGAACTAATACTTAGTTGGTAATATCCAATAGCCACTGGAACTTGGCCTTTATATTTAAAACAAGTACCAAGACTTGTGTACGTTGTTCCCTCTCCCAATTTGTCACCCAATTCTTTTGAAATTTTCAAGTCACGTTCAAGGTAGTCTATGACTCTTTCAAAATCTCCCAGATGGCTATAGGTGGCGCCAAGATTATGATACGCCATTCCTTCTCCCGATATGTCACCCAATTCTTTGCAAACTTTTAGGGAACGTTTGTCGTAGTCTATGGCTGTTTCAAAATCTTGCAGCTCGCGATGGGCGTTGCCAAGACTGCCATACGCCTTTCCCTCGACTGATCTGTCACCCAATTCTTTCGCAACTTTTAGACTAAGTTCATAATAGTGTATTGCTTTCTCTAAATCTCCCAGACTTTGATGGGCACTGCCGAGATTGCCATACGCTTTTTCTTTCCCCGAACTGTCACCCAGTTTTTTCGCAATTTTTAGATGAGATTTATGGTAGTCTATGGCTGCTCCAAAATCTCCCAGTCTGTCATGGTCACTGCCAAGATTGCTATACGCAAAACCTTCCCCTGATTTGTCACCCAATTCTTTCGCAATTTTTAGTTGACGTTCATGGTAGTCAATGGCTGTTTTAAAATCTCCGAGACTGCGATAGATGATGCCAAGATTACCATACGCCGTTCCTTTTCCGCATCTGTCACCCAATTCTTTTGCAATTTTTAGATGACTTTGATGGTAGTCTATGGCCGTTTTAAAATCTCCCAGACTTTGATGGTTGCAGCCAAGGTTGCAATACGCCAGTCCTTCTGCCGATCTGTCACCCATTTCTGTCGCAATTTTTAGATCACGTTCATGGTAGTCTAGGGCTGTTTTAAAATCTCCCAGAAGATGATGGGCACAGCCAAGATTGCTATACGCACCTCCTTCTCCCGATCTGTCACCCAGTTCTTTTGAAATGTTTAGATAATGTTCAAGGTAGCTTATGGCTGTTTTATAATCTCCCAGAGTACGATAGGTGTTGCCAAGATTGCCATACGCCTCTCTTTCTCTCAGTCTGTCACCCAGTTCTTTTGCAATTTTTAGATGGCGGTCAAAGTAGTTTATAGCCGTTTCAAAATCTCTCAGACTGTGATGGGCGTCACCAAGATTGCCATAAGCAGTTCCTTCTTCCGATTTGTCACCCAATTCTTTCGCAATGTTAAGATGACGTTCATAGAAGTCTATGGCTGTTTTAAAACTTCCCAGACCGCGATGGGCGTCACCAAGAGAGCTATACGCATCTCTTTCTCCTGATCTGTCACCCAATTCTTTTGCAATTTTAAGATAACGTTCGTGGTAGCAAACGGCTGTTTTAAAATCTTCCAGACTTTCATGGACTCTGGCAAGATCGATATACGCCACTGACTCTCCTGATCTGTCACCCAATTCTTTTGTAATTTGTAAGTGACGTTCATGGCAGCCTATGGCTGTTCTAAAATCTCCCATACTCCAATAAGCACTGCCAAGAAGGCAATACGCCAATCCTTCTTCCGATCTGTCACCCAATTCTTTCATAGTTTTCAAGTAGCGTTTATGGTAGTCTATGGCTCCCAGATTGCGATGGGCGGAGCTATGTTTGCCATACGACTCTCCATCTCCTGATCTGTGCTCAAAGTTGTCACTTTTACTTAGGTTTTTAGCTGTGCAAGTTGCATTCGTACAAGTTTTCTGTGAAACAAATTACATACAATGTATGACATAATAATTTACATTAAAGTTTCTTAAACTCAATCTTCCATCTGGAAATAAAAGTAATCAGCTTCATTTTTTCTTTTAATTCGGAAAAAATTAGTTAAAGTTTGAGGATGAGCCTGCCCCAAATAGTTATAGCCAGATCTTACTCCTTTCTTTTTTAACCCGGTTTTTAAGAAGCCCAACAACAACAACAAAAGCAAAAAATAATATATAGATTTAGCCATGGTTAAAAGCGAAGCTCTCGATAATATTTATAGTTTGTTCAAACAAAATATAAAATCGTGTAATGTTAAGCGGCGAAGGCAACGCTGGAGAACGGTAAAAAAACAACAATAGGTCTAATTAGGAAAAAAGCAACCCTTTGCACGTGCAGCACACTTTTTTTGTACATTTCTTTGCCGTTGTTTTTTGCACAGCTACAACGTGAAACTTCCAGAAACTTTTTTATGGAGGAAATTTCTCACGTTTTCTCGTTCACTTTTTTTTTACTGATTTTCTCCTTGCATTGGTGACCGCTAGCATTGTCACCGCCGCTACAAAATTTTCATGTTGTTCTTCCAACAAAAAAACCTCTTTTGTTTTTTATCTCTCGCTCTAGATCTCTGTCGCCCTTTTTCTCGTTGAGTTTCGCTGGCCGGCCGCTTTTCCTCTTTTTCTCTGTCTTTCTCTCGCTCTATATTCCAAATTTGTGGACATGACAATTAATCTAAGCTTAATACTTTAGAAAACACGGATACAGAAACAATTGCCACTTTCCGGTTTCGTCCTGCATAAGAAAATGTGGTAATATACCCATCCGAGAAAATTTGGTAGTCATGTGACCGTACGCCTGACCGTCCGTCCGCACCACAAAGACGCGAGTGGCTATACGATTTCCCGCCAAAATAACCTCGAGTTGCATTTGGTTTGCCATACCTGTTGATTGAGTTATTTAACATTGGTATGCCTGTGGTGCGGACGGACGGTCAGGCGTACGGTCACATGATTACCAAATTTTCTCGGATGGGTATATTACCACATTTTCTTATCCATGGTGCTCCGCTTCCTGCGCTTCGCGCGCGAGGGATCCGCTACTAATAAAAAGACAATGTCTTATATCACTGTCAATACGGCTTTCGTGATCATCGAACATTGCTCCCCTCAACACACCCTGATTGATATTGTTGATGTCACACAACTTAACATCAATAGGAAACTTTAGTCCTGCGGTATTTTTATCGATTGAACAGGTATTGGAGAAGACGTTCTGCGAGAACAAATAGCCGAACTACTGCCTTCCTAGTATACAAAAATACAACTCGACGGACAACAACTCAGTGCTATTTGAAGAATATCTGCGTGACTAAACGTCTCTTTATATCTTGTATTTTCCGATAAACAGGCAAGTGAAAACGGGAAATTAACGTGGGTCGAGGTAAGCATGTTTTTAAAGTATAAATCAATTGTTAATCCTCGGCGTCGGCGGATAAAACCCTCCACAATCTGCATAATTTTTCAGACCATATGAAAGCCGAATCAAATAATAGCTAAGTATACCATTACTGGTTGTCGAGCGTAAACATCATTGTGTCGATTCTCCAAAGGTCCAATGGTTATCCCATATCAGAAACGCTAATCTTTAGTACTAAAAAATTAAATATTCCCAAACTGAATATCTAAAGATTTTCCTCTGGCTTAAATTATAAATTTGATCACGTAATCAAAATTTTAAAAAATAAGGCAATTAATTGAACAGGTTGAGCATGCTAAACTACTTGGTGTTACTCTTGATTGCCATCTTACATGGGAGAAACACATTGAAAATATATGTTCAATTGTAAACAGTAGACTGTCTCTCTTAAGAAGGATCAAACCGTTTCTCAATCATCACTGTGCTCTACGTTTCTTCAACTCTTGTATTCATAACCTCTTTATCTATTGTTCGGGTGCATGGGGTAATTGTTCCAATTATTTATTGTCTCGTCTTCTTCTCCTTTAAAAACGTGCAGCTAGATTGCTCCTTGATGCCGACTACTCTCAACCATCTGTAAGCTTAGATTCCAAACTCAAATGGCTACCTATTTTCGACCTTATAAAACTAAGAAAACTTGTACTTTTATTCACTCTTCTCAATAATCCTGATGCTCCTCTTTGTCTTCAACGTAAATTCAATTCCTTGTCTTCCGTTCGTTCAACTGGTCTGCGCACCAGAGCTTGTGCTTTTAATCTTCAAGTTCCATACCCTCGGTCTAATCCTGGAAAGCGCACATTTGCTTACTCTGCTGCCACTCTTTTTAATTGCCTTGACACTGATCTTAAGCAAATAGCGTGTGTATCTCCTTCTTGTATTATATATTTATCTAGATTAAATAATTTTAAGCATAAACTCTTAATCTTATTCCTTAAGTTTGCTAGTAACGGTTCTCATTTATTGTAACTGTATTAGAAGGTAATTAGTTTACATCATCTTATATCTTGTTAAACCATACATTTGTCTAGTTCTATTTTTTCGCTTGTTGTAGTCGTATATTACTGATTAGGCATTGTTTTTATATGTGTATTTTGTATTGTTGTGAAGGCCGTAAGTTAGATAACTCATTGGGTTATTACGTCACCTTCGTTAAATAAAGAATATTGTATTGTATTATATTGTATTGTACGATCTTCGTATAGAGTGTTCTTCAATTTTCTCTACTAAATTCGACGATAAGTTTATTTTTAGCAACTCAGCTACAACTCATTACTAACTGTCACTGTCTCCCTTCCAAACAAATAAAACACTTCGCGTCACTCTCTTTTAAACAAAAAGAACACTGTGCGAAGCTCTCTTCCAAACAAAAAGAACACTGCGCGACGCTCTCTTCCAAACGAAAAGAACACTGTGCGTCACTCTCTTCCAAGCAAAAACACTGCGCGTCAGTCTCTTTCAAACAAACAGAACAGTGCGTGTCACTTTTTTCCAAACAAAAGATACCGCGTTTCACTCTCTTCCAAACAAAAAGAACACTCCGCGTCACTCTCTTCCAAACAAAAAGAACACCGCGTGTTACTGTCTTCCAAACAAGAAGAACACTGCGTACTCAATTCTATCCCGAGATAGGAAGTTAAGCTGACAACCTAACAAATTGAAAGTTGTTTTAAAACATAGGACTTTGCCTACCAGAGTAGCCGCTTTTTAAAGTTCTTTTGTTTTCTGCGGAGAGACGTATTTGCTCTCTAGCCTACTGTACAATGAGATGAGTTCTCCAAGTTAAAACCTTCAATAATGCTGAAACTACGTCATTAAAGTCCTATTCCATTATACTCACCTCTTTTCCTTGATTATCTTTCAGTTTCTTTTCTTCTCTCACAGACCAGTCCCGTAATTCCAACAGGTCATGGTTAATTGGGTCGAACTTGAATAAGTTAAATTAACACAACCTGCCAAGTTTAATTACTAAATTTGAAATAATTAAATTATTTCTAGTGCCGCAACGTTTCCATGGTATTGCAAAGTAGCTGCTGTCCAGCAACGATCAAACATTTAATCAACACTGCTTCACTTCTCTTCACTTCACGTTTATTTTAATTTCTACCTTACCAATAATGATGTACATTCTAGAGGGGAATACATGTTCCTCTTTGAGTGCCTTTTGTAAGGCAGAAGGACACCATTAGGAAAAGGTTAGTTCTGTACTCGCCAGGAGCCAGTTGATTTATAAGGAGTGCATGTGGGCCTACACAAGATACACTTTTAACGGTGATTAAGATATTCGGGTGTTGAAATATATTTTACGAGTGAATGAACGAGTGAAATATATTTCAACACAACAAAAGAAAATTCGTATCTCCAAGAGGCCATGTAATGTTCTTGAAATACGAAACCATTTCAATTTTAAAGTATTGTTTTTGCTGCAAAGGCGCGATTTATTATGTAACCACAGCAACAGTGATCTTTTCACGTATGAAGGTATCATGTTATTTTAATGTGTAAAAATACCATATTTTAGCGCAAAAGCTCACCTCGTATAGCCTGCGTGGCAGGCGCAAAAAGGGGAGGGAAGAGAAAAATGCGAAAGAGAGAGAGATTGAACACCTGCTCTAAGAAGCGGTGTTTTTGTATATGCCCATCATTATCCAGCAAATCCGATAACGTCAACTGTCAATATGTGACCAATCAGAAGGAAGTAGAGCGCGCTTCTTAAACCTTGTCGAACTTAGAGTTGCGTCGTAAAGGAGTAATTCACTTTGGCTTTGTTCTTGTAGCAGGTGCCAATTTTCCTCTTTCCCCAGTCCCCCTCCTTTTCCCCCTTTCTTCCCTCTTCCTTTCTCTTTCAACACCTGCCAAGCAGGCTAACCTGGTATAACAAGGGTTTATAAGGAAATGATCTCTAAATGGAAATTTGTTTATTAACTCCAGTAAAAGATACTACTAATCCTTTATGACACCATCTGATAGCTTCTTTGAACTTTTTCAAACGAACACAGGCACCTGCACCTGAAAAGGAAAGAAATCACTGCTTCATGTTTGTTATATTAAGGAAGGAACGTACCTTAAGAAAATATTTGAGAGTGAAAGGAGTAGAGGTTTTTTGCTTTTAAAAATTTCGTATTCTACGGGTTTATTAACGGCTGATATGGTCTGGAGAAATTAAATAGTAATTATTATTGATTCATAATATTTGTCGGTTCTGATTGGATAAAAGCACACACATAATTTACCATAACCAGCTACTGATGACCAAATTTGGAAGAATTTTGCGATTAATCAACCGATGACTTCAAAAGTGCCGCGGTCTTGCAGGTTAATGCACCGTTAACCGAGAAGACCTGGGGACGAAGTTGAGTTGTTTTGGTTGTGAAGACAAAATGGCAGACATTTCACTCCTTTCAAGAGTAAGAACTAGGCGAGATAATAGCTAAAAACATGGCAAGAACAACAAGAACACAACTCGAATGGCGACGTGTCCTATTTGAAGAATATTTGCGGCGCCGAACAAACCTAAAAGTGCACTATCGAAGATGAACTTCACATCGATGGAGGTAAGCATGTTTTAGCTATGTTAAACAATTCCCAATTAGGTTTTTTCGTTGCTGTAACAAGATTTCATTAACGAGTTAAAAAGAAATAGCATATTTGAGGTTTTAGTTGTGTGGGGCATTTGAAAATAACCAGTTGACGTCCGTTATTTAAAATTTAAGGGGGTAAAGAACATGAGTGAAAAAGTAGGGAGACTAGGCCGAGGGCTGTAGAGAGTCAACCATTTATCACACGGCAGAGAAAATTTGCGGGAAAGTAATGTTCTACCTGATAATTTTTTTCATGACCAAGAGAGACATGACATCATCAGTCACGTGATCAAGGCGTTTTGAATATTTTAGTTCGTTTTTAAAGTACGTTTTTTGGCATAAATTGGCACGTTTTTGCTGTTTTTCTCAACAATTCTTTACACTGTATTGTCTCTAAGTAATTATCATTTCCTTTTCAAAGCAGAACCTGAAATGAACTGAGCTAGAAGTTTAAAAGTTGCGTAAATTGATCGATATTGCAAGTTAAAATCTTCAAGGAGATCTGCTCTTGAGACTTTTGTAAAATCCTTTTTAACTTAACTGTCTGTTTGCCGAAATAAATGTTCAATGTTTGTGTCTATAAAGGAGAACTTTAAAAACTAAAAGGGTGCATTTGGCGTTCATATTGTTTTTCTTCGTTCCGAGGAGAGAGGTCATGTAGCAGCTCTTCTAACCCTAAAAGCCAAATGGTTTACTACCCTAACCTAAAACAATGGAAGTAATGATGAACAATGAGTATGTTAATGTTTTCCCCGACCAATGAAAAGACACCTTACGAGCACTGAACCGTATGATCGTACGATTCTCTCCCTCGTACGAATCGATGGTCCATAGATTTCTTAAACGTTCTCCGGCATGGACTAAGCCTGAAAGAGTATTTTTGGGTTTGTTGTGACCTTTAAGTCTAGCTTCGATCAGTTAAAGATTAAATTCTACAAGGAAATTAAAAAAAAAAAAAAAACGAAAAAGTCATGCTTCAAAACTGTCTATCACCATGGAAAAGGAATATATACCTCTTTTAAACTCTAATTGTCAGCCTTTACCGAGGTGGTCCAGTGAATCGGAGACGTTAACTTTTAGTTCTAAAATCTCTTTTTTACCTGTGTGGTGCATATAGCTAATAACATAATGTGGTAAATTGAAAGCACTGTTTACAGGCCGGGAATATATAAAATGCGGTATGTATCAGATCATATCATCTACTGGTATTTTTAGTAATACTGGACACTGTTATCATTACTTAGCTCAACTGGCTCAATCGTCGATTTTAACAAGTGCCTAATTTAATTCGAGAGGTAACTGCTTTGAGATGGGACGTCAGATGAACTAAATTCGACAGTTTCAAATTAAATACGACTTTGTCAAATCTGCGACTGCAACGTAAAGCGGAGCTCTCGCGCGCGAAGCGCGCGCAGCGGAGCACCATGGGTAAGAAAATGTGGTGAACTACCCATCCGAGAAAATTTGGTAATCACGTGACCGTACACCGACCGACCGCCCCGAGAGTCTGTCCGCACCACATGCATACCAATGTAAAATAATTCAATCAACAGGTATGGCAACCGAAATGCAACTCAAGGTTTTATTTGGAAACAAATCGCATGGCCACCCGGACTTTAAGAAAGAAATAACAACAACAAAGTCGTGTCTTTTTCGACGTTATTTTTTATGGTTACACTCACGTGGAAAACAGAGAAAGAGCTAGAGCGAGTGATTGAAAACAAAAGACACGTAGGAAGAAAAACATGAAAATTCAAAGCGGTGGTGAGACAATGAGAAATGCTAGCGGCCAGCAAGGTGAAAACGATCTATATGTTATAGTGTAATAAAATAATTATAATTTACTTTTACCGGTATCACTTGTAATAATAATAATAATAATAATAATAATAATAATAACAATACAAGGTAAAAAATTAGTTATATAATAAAAACTATTTACCTTACGGGGGCTGAAATAGCTAAGGCGCCGGTAATGTTGTCCGAGGAACCAACCCCCGGAAAAGCGGTAAGAAGACAACAGTTGTACCGTACGCGAGCGTTTAGTTGACACTTATACCTGGTTTGTACTGTAATTAAATTAATAATCTCATAATTGTGGTCAGGAGAGAAATATTCAGTGTAGATGGATTTATAGTTGATTTACCTGGCACACAAGCTTTAAAAAAATATGGTAGTAAGTCGATGGCAATTTTTGAATCATTTAGAACTTCAGTGTAGTTCCCTGCGAAAAGAAAGAACGCAGAAAGAATTTCACCTTAAAAAGAACCGGTTCAGTTGACACGTTCACCTGGTTTGTACTGTGACAGATTACAGTATATTTTAGGTTGTTTTTCTCAGTAACTTGTCCTATTAGTTACTGTGCTTACATTGTAGCGGGTCCTTCTAAAATCTCCTGCCATTTGCAAAAGAATTAATGGAGCCCGAAACCAATTATGGAATTGCACGCGCCTTAGGCATTCTACCAATGAATAGCAACTGAAATTAGTTATTCGGAGCAGCTCTTATTTGTGGTCTTTTCCTTTAGAAAGCGTAGAACATAAAGCATGACTAGAAATATGTAACTGACACGCCTTGCTTGACTGTTCTTACAAAAACTGTCCTTACAAAATCGATACATTTAAAAGTCTTTAGAAAGTTGACAAGCAACTTCTTACCCAAATCTAAATGTGCTGTTGCCCTGTTGCTGTACAGTTTGGCGTTCAGTTCTTTATCCTTGCAGTTCACTTTAATTCCTTCTGTGTAGAAGTTTATGGCGCTGCTGAAATTCTGTTTGTTGTACTCATCGTAACCCTCATTGTTGTAAACCTCTGCAATTGCTATAATACAGCAATTTATAATTATTTCAGTGATTTTTTAAAACTTTTTGTGATAAACCAACGTAATCATTATTTGCTCTTGATCGGTCTACTCCCAGCCAGGATTGAAAATAGTTAAATTAGGCCCGCGTACACTCAGTGACAAAATGTACATGTATTTGTGAATAACAGAGATCTTCCATCTAACCGGATAAAATTTTTATACTGTTGACATTACATTATGGAAAGAAAAGAGCAAGGTTCGCCTCACCCTTTAAAGTGTCATCGTCAAACAGGAGTGTTTCATCATCTGCTGATGTGGCGTCACCTGATCCCGGACCTCTCTCCATGAATGCTCTGACACCGGTTTAAGATTGGATTATCTTTGCCTGAGAGCCGTTGCCAGGGCCTGATAAGAGAAAAGGAAGATCATGTTTACTTGCTTTTTATAATATGTTAAGAATTTTTATCCATATTATACTTTTTGTCAACGCATTTATCACATCCAATGGGTTAGAAAAGGAGTCGTATATCTCCACGTACGCACTGCTGAAGCATGAACTAATAGTTTTATAACATTATCAAAGCGATCAATGCAGCAGTTAACTTCGTTGATTTTTTTATTATTGTAGCTATCGCTCAAAGCAATACGCGTCAATGTTAACGAGACTATATTTTTTTACCTCACAGTTATGGTTTTGTCTTGAAACTGAGAGAAAGTTTGCTCAAGTCGCTCAAGATAACATTAAAAAAGATTGTAAAATTCACATTGAGGTGACGGAAAACTATTAATTCTCCGAAAAATTCTTTTTGAAAGAAATAACTTTGCAAAGAATGATTTGCACACGCCATAGCCCGCACAGCTCGTACAGATTTCAACAACAACACTCACCTGTTTTCCCTACTGTCGGTAAATAAATTCAAAACACAATTGGTTAACGCTTCATCATGACTGTTGAGTTATGGATGCACTTAGAAGACGTCTTGGGAGGATTTCTAAGCTCACAAGAAATCGAGGCATAGTTTACTGACGTCATCAGTGTGCTCAATGGGAATATGAAGCACGCTCAGGATATTAAATTTTAGTAAAATCCAACAAGTTGTCTGTTATCGATGCTGCGTTCTGACTGGTTAAGCTACTACTAGGCTATATGTTATAGCCCACTAGTAGCGAAAAGCGCCGGCTTTGAAAACCAAAACAATGGCGGCTGAATCGCGTTTTGCTCGCTAAAGTTGTTTAGTGTCGATATTTTTGACCAACTAGTTGGATTTTACTAAAACAATTATTCCTCTCCCCCTCATGGCCTCTAAGTCTAAATAGCCTATTCCGCCTTCGGCTCATGGGCTATTGACTCAGAGCCTATTCGGGATCGAGGAATAATTGTTAATGGTTAGGCGAATATTCTAGCTAAGTTATGACCACATATGTGTGATATCATTTTTGACCAATAATCTCACACAAGAGAGGATAAAGGGAACGGAGAAGGCAACCCCCATAGACACCCTATTCCATAGGTAATTCGTCTCGAGTTATTTTTAAGACCATAGATCCCAAGGGGGATTGGACAACAGCCAATCACATAGCGCGAATGTGTTCTGGGTGGATGACCTACGCTCAGAGCCAGGCGTCCTTCACGAATTGACGCAGAAAAAAATGGCGGAAGACGCGGAGAGCGATATTGCTATTTGTTTTGTCGACGAAAACGACTAAAGAGAGATTTATGCTAAACCTGTGTCAGCGAGACGGAAATTAAGAAAGAATCGCCGTTCCTCTCTTGTATAGAGCTAACAGTACAGCAGGGAAATCCGTAACACACTGAATATTCTCTCAGGATCATTTATAATTTACAGTTTGAAGAGCAATTTCTGGTTTGATATTTATTCTTTTATTAGTCTTTTATTATTCAACAAAAATAACACTTGGCGTCCTACTTGCTTTATTATACAAACGACCGATTTCAGTGGACCGGCGAAATTTCTCATTTTATTAAAGCACCGAGGTTACGACAACTTCGAGTTAAACTGATTTCACGGGTTGTCAAAGAGTACAGCGATTGCCTTTTCCCAGGTGAGCGCCAACTCATTTCGCTTCAATATTCAGAAATGCTCTTGATCTCTTTACGCTTTCATTGCCTTTCGTCCGACATGTTTTGCACGGCGTTTAGTCATGCGAAACCTCCACGAAGCATCCACGCAGCGCGCGAGGTAACTTTATCCCGATTCTAAAAATAACTCGAGACGAATTACCTATGGAATAGGGTGTGTATAGGGGATGCCTTCTCTGTCCCCTTTATCCTCTCTTGTCTCACAGTATTTTTGCGCACTGTCAAGCACTTGTGGATTTCCGTCGTTTGGTCTTTTCGGAGTTTTTGTGTTGGTCTTTTCGCGAGTCGAAGTTACGTTTTGAGTTTATTAATAAAATGGAGACAAGCTGAAGCAGGTTTGTTGAGATCACAGATGAGGAACTAATCGAATTCGTAGAAGAACAAGAAAATACGAATATAAAGAGGAAAACAGCGTATGAGTTATTCAAGAATTTCATTCAGACATCAAACCCTAGCTTGCTTTGTTCAACATCTCTTCATGAGCCAGTTTCACCACAAGTTATGAACGACCACCTTTCGAAATTCATCTTTGCCGTTAGAAAAAAAAGATGGCTCAGACCATGGACCAACAAGTTTGAGAGGTTTTCTTTCAAGCTTCCAGAGATATCCGAAAAAACAGAACTCTCTCAGTACGGCTTCACAATTTTTACTGACGCTGTGTTTAAAACTACAATGGCTACTCTGAGAGCAAAACAAAAGGAAATTAAAGCCAAGGGATTGGGAAGCATGCATAGGACATCGGATAGCCTAACAGACGAGGAAATTGAAAAAGTGTATGTTTCCCAATGCTTATGGTAGGTGGCTTTTCCGTCTAATTAAAATTCTTTCTTTGTCTTGAAATAACTCGGCCTTGTTTACCACTGATACAGTATAAAACGCAGGGGGAGCCCCCCCCGCCCCTCATTATTCACAGCGGACAAGGGTTGTTAATTAACTTTTCTTACTAGTATCCCGGCCCAGCATTGAACGACGAGATGTAGAACTTAACTGTCTGACTTTTTGTTCGCTAAGCGGACCTCACAGGAAAATGGCTAAATTAAAAGTTGGTGCGTTTCGATCAGAACTAATGAGCGGGTTTGGTATATAAGACGTTTCACAGGAAAAAAATCCTACCTGTTGGGAGCTCAAGTTCAGTGGCTGCGAAAGTTATTTATGGCGGCGATGAGACGAACTAAACCAGCTGATGCTAGAACGAAAGAAAAGAAGAATAGTAGTTTCACTTTCATTGCTGCAAATTTACGATACAATATAAAATAATGGTATCCTGGGTCATTCAGTCCTGTGGCCCTGGTCTATGGTAATATGAGCAAGAAAGGCGCTACTGTACAAATTTTGGCAGTTTTAAAGAATCTAATTTAAAGATGTCTTGACAACCAGCCGTTACCTTGGTTTTTCGGTAGTGTAGTTACACTGTTAGCTTTCCTGAAATTCATTTTGGCACTGTTGAATTAAAGTCGCTGTACCGCTGTCTCGAGGGCAATCGTATGTTGAGTTGAGCTTTGTGGATATGGCGATACGTTACTAATTGCCAATTATGATAAGTTAAGCGGAAATATAAATTGTTGTTTTAAGACATCGCTTTTTTGTTGCTGAAAGTACAGAAGTTTCACAATACCATGTTAGTTTTAAATGCATTTCCAGCCATTTCAGAGTACTTTAAGTCTAAATAAATTTGTTAGACTTTCTGGGGGAGCATGCCCCCGCACTTCCCTGCTTGACTAACGCTAACCCTTTCGAAGTGGGGACCCCCAACTGCAAACTTGCTGCGCGCGCCCTGTTGAAAAGAGCCCTTTAACAAACGCTAAATTTACATACCCTTGATATCCTAACATCCTGAAAGGAGGTAAACCTCACTGTTTCAACAAAGTACGAAACACTACCTTCTTTGCGCGGGTAGAATATGAAGGAAAGCCTAATTAAATACAATAAAGCTTGACTGTAACTTCGAGAAATGTGTAACAAATTATTCAAAACTATAAAAACGAAGACAAGCTTCGTTGTTTTTGTACGAACGTTTAGAAAATGTCCTAATTTGCATAATTTTCATGAGACCTTCAACCAGATTCTCTTTATTCAGTTTATGTAGGACAAGGGATTCATTTTCGAGTTTCCTAATTATTCTGTTTCCTATTTTTTGCTAAAACGGAGTTTCGCTGGAAATTTTAAATACTATATTTGAAAATAGTTTACTAAGAACGATTTTTTGATAAAATATAAATTATGCTCTGAAAAGTGTTTTCAGGGGTACCCAACGAGAATATAGTTCAAAACCACTTAAAAATAGCATCGTTGAACGTATGTTAGTATTTAAACAGTAGATACAGGCACATTTTAATTCCCTAAAAATTTTTCATCTGTTCGGATTTCCTAGCTGAAAGTCTAGTGAACCGAAAATTATAGGGATCAAAACTTACCTTTTCGAAAATTTTAGCCCGAAAAAGGCTCCCGAAAATTCTAGTTGACCGTTTTACGGTGAAAATCCGTTAAAATGGGCAATTAAACCATCTTTTGGGTGTTCGAAAATCCTAGGAGAGCCAGGCAAGCAAGAAATTTAATAACAAATGTTCCGAAACTTCTAGATCTCAAATCGTCTTCCGAACAGATATTTTCCTTGGGTGCCCCTGTATATTGGTATTTTCCTTTGGTGTCGTTGGCTGCCCCTGTGTTTTGAACTGGTGTCGGATTCTAACAATCGCATTTAGGAGTTTCATGCAGTCATGAAGGCTTTTATCTCTTTCGCTCGATCGCAACAATCTCACCGGAAACGGTTTACGGCTCTCCTAATTCCTATCTCGTTTTCCGTTTTTTCAATGAACACCACTAGTACTTCATGAAGAAGCACGGCAAGACGGATCTTACCTCAGCCAGATGTTTCCAAGTTGATTTCCCTAACGATGAACAATATTTTAGAAGCGAAGACCTTGACGGTATAGCTTTTAAAACCAGTTGAGCAAGTGAAATTCTTTCGAAAATGACAGTTGCTTTCAACTGACGTGACACGAATACAAAAATAGGTACAAGAGGCTCAGCAGAAGAATTTATCATAAATAATTAGGGGTTTTTCCCTTTTTCCTATAACAATGCCTGACTTTCGCCTCAGGCAACTGAAAACAAGATACTTGAAACTGTGTTTTTCACCTATGTGCTATTTTAAGGCCATTAACCTTCTCGGAAGTCATTTCAGTTTTTTAAGTCATTCTGTTTTCACATAAGTGCCGAAAACCGAAATTAGGCTGGTGGTTTTCTCTTGTGCTTGAAAACAGGCGCGTAGCTGGATATTTCCAGAGGCATGCAAAGTTTTCCAAACAAGTCTGCCCAACCCTGTCACCCAAATTCTTTCCATGTAGGTGCTTTGTACAAATAGAATAAGAACAGGAAAAATTACGTGCGCATGTTTCTTTGTAATATTTTGAAAGATGGGTTTTTCTTTTTACACATTGTACAGCGAAGGAAGCTGGTACGATACCCTGGGTGCCAGAGGGTTTTTTTCTTGTTGTTTGCGGCGAAAATTGAGCGGCGAAGCCGCGATCGTGACTAGCGGGAAAAAAACCCGCTCGTCACGATCGCGGCCTCGCCGCTCAATTTTCGCCGCAAACAACAGGGAAAAAAACCCTCTGGCACCCAGGGTACTCTGGTACGAGTGCCGAATGAGCATTCATCATTATTTTAGGAAATAGTATCTCGTGAAATCAAAATAAGGCCTGGTTCAGACGCCATAGTTCACATGACCCAAATCGAATTTAAGTTCATGTGAAGTGCGGCGTCTGAATCAATTCGAAAGAGCTGATATTTTGAATTTGAATTGGCTCATTTGTTCTTACTCTTTCTTCACGCCTGGTTCAGCTGGGAATAACAGCTTTTGACTGGCGTTGATTCAGACGCCGAACTTCACATGAGCCGAACCAAACGCATAAATGTGTATAATGTATTTTCAATACACTTTGACTTTTCCCCTTTTGAATTTCGTTCGGTTGGAATAATGATCGGCGTCTCAATCGATTCATCCGGCTTAAATTCGATTCGGTTTATGTGACGTACCACGTCTGAACGGGACCTAAACGTGGCAACCTCCTAATACTTTAATGCGACCTTCCTTAAAACATTTGCTTTCTGCTTTTTCATTAGAAACTACACTTCAGGAAATTTCACGACGAAAGCTCGATCATATGTATCTTACCTTAGTTAGATGTTCGCAAAGTGCATGTTCAGGTACGTTACGTCTTTTGAAACTGGTTGACCAATATAAATCTCAGTTTACTAAAAAAAAAAAACTGACTGTATCAAACATTCGATCTGCTGGAAACTGAAAATCCTGATAGCATGCAGGTAGTAAATGATTAGGGGTTTCCCCCATTTCCGTGAAAAAAAACCCGAATGTTTATACTAATGACACACGGAGAATTGGTTATAGCAAATAGAAAACTGGGAATTCGAAAGTTGGGAACTAAATGATAAATGCAGAGCAAAATGTGTGCTCTTGCGATCATCAAAACTTTTGTTGAAACTTTCTGCGCCAAAATATAAGGAAGGGGATTTTCAGGCTTTACCCTTCAGAAAACTTATTACCAAATTTTATCTGATAAGTGGTGCACCAGTTGTGTGGTACGAAATTAGTATTAGATAGCAGTAAAAAGCGAAGTCAAATATTCAGTTGATCAGTCATTATATGTTTGAAGTTTGTTACATGAGTAGAAGACCATAATACATTACAATGACAAGGTTAAGGATAGACTAAGGTACAGTATAATAATACAAAGATAACTTCGTTTGCTAAGACAAATAATATCTAGTTTTGTGAATAACGGCCGTACGATCGCAGATCGCAAAATCATTCTTCTCAGTGCTGAGTAAATCAAGTTTGTTTTCAGTTCGCCCTCTGCAAATGACCGTTATGCTCTCCAACACTCTAATCACTAAACTTCAAAGTCAGTTCATTCGGCGTTCGGTGGCCCTTCGCATTCTGAGAAATACCCCTGCTGTATGAATCATTTCTAATAACTTCAAGCAGTTTCGGTGGAAGAAACAAAACATGGAAAATCATCACAGTACGCGCTTAATATATTTATAGCCAGATAATTAAATATACTTATAGCCAGATAGCTTTTCGCGGCCAAAAATCAACATTTTAGTATAAGAAACACGAAAAAATGGTTCTCTCCAAAAGAGCTCTTTTGCAAACGTTAAATTTACAATAAAGATACAATAAAGCTTGATAGTAACTTCGAGAAAAGTATAACATATCATTTTGAACTTAAAAAGACACGCTTTCGTTGTTTTTGTAAGAGCGTCTAGAAAATACCTAATTTGCCATACTATTTTCGTGAGGCCTTCGGCCAGACTCTCCGCAACTGATGTTATTTTTTTAGATCTTACGAAAGCTTTTGACTCGGTGCCACATGAACGCCTTTTGACAAAGATACACGCAAATGTATCCAAGGTCCACTCCTGTCTGGGCTCTTACCAATCGATACCAGGGAGTCGTCCTGCGCGGACATCACTCACCTTGGACTTCCGTTTTCTCTGGTTTACCCCAAGGACCCGTGTTGGGACCTCTTTTATTTCTCATTTATATTAATAATATCTCAAGAAATATTCTGTCAGACACAAAACTCTTTGCAAATGATATAAAGGTGTATAGGGTACTCAGGGATACTAAGGAAGATGTGGAAGAGTTACAGAAACATCTTTCTCACCTGGAATCTTGGAGCAATTACTGGCAACAGAAATTAAACACTGATAAATGCGAAGTGATGCGCATTTCTAAAAAGAATGATTACTCAAGCCCTCAATATCATCCATGTGGTAACCAGTTGAAAACTGTATCTGAAATTAAGGATCTCGGAATTTACATTACTTCGAACCCGTCATGAGTATACAAGCCAACAAATGCGCAAATAAGGCAAACAGTGTACTTGGATTCATAAGACGAACGATGGGTCCTAAAGATCCTGAGTTGTTTTCAAAACATTATTATAAGAGTCTAGTACGTCAGATACTCGAGTATGTACTACTCTCCAGTTTGGTGTCCGCACCTTAAATAAAGACTCAAATAACTTGGAGAAAGTACAACGTAGAGCAGCATCCAAATTTTCCCTTGGAAATATTGGGCGAGACATGTCCTACGAAGAACGTCTAGAGTTCCTTAAATGGCCAACACTTCAACAAAGAAGATTATTTTCGTCGCTTACCGACAATAAACAGACTTAATGGATTAGATCCCTCAGCTTGATTTTAAAGGGTCGGCCAGGGTTTTTTGTTTATACGGTATACAGGGGCTTTTTAAATCGGGTATACGGTATATTGCAGCTTAAATACGGGTATTCGGTACATCACTTTCTTTGAATTTCAGGTATAAAGTATACCTGGGTATAATTTTGGGTATTTTTGGGTATTTTGGCGAATTTTTTTCGGGTATACTGGTATACGACTACCCCCCTGACCGACCCTGATTTTACGTTTGCACATGATTTTCGGCCCTTAAGAGCTAATCACTGTTTTAAACTTAAGATTGCATCCTCAACTTTAAATAGTTTTAAACATTCTTTTTTTATACGCATAATCGACAAGTGGAATAATCTGCCAAAGGAAATTGCTGACGTAGAAAATTTAAACACTTTTAAGAACAGACTGAGATGTCATCTTGCAAATTTTTCTAGTGAATTAAGACTAAGTTCTCCATACGTGTGTTATATTACATATTTTATATTTAGTACTTTAAACAGTTGTAAATTTTGATTACTAGTTATGAAAAAAGTCTGCTCAAAACGATCTTTTGATGAAATAATATTTTGAAAAGTGTTTTGAACTGCTGTCGGATCCGTCCCGATGATTCAGGGGGATGATCCTGACTGGCACTGAATCGATTTTAGGAGTTTCAGTCATGAAAGGTTCTATCTCTTTCGCTCGTTCGCGACAATCTCACAGGAAAATAGAGAACGGCTTTCGACTCTCTTCGTTTTCCGCTTTTTCAGTGAACACAACTAGTGCTTCATGAAGTAGCACGACTAGACAGTTCTTACCTTAACAAGATGTTCCAAGTTGATTTTCCTCCTTCGGTGAACAATATTTTAGAAGTGAAGGCCCTGATGTACGCAGTTAAGCAAATGAAATTTTTTTCAAAATGTCAAAGCTAGAACTCCGCAAGAGGCTCAGCCGAATAAATCAGCGTAAATAATTAGGGTTTTCCCTTTTTTCCTAAGACAATGCCTGCTTTTTCGCCTTAGGCAACTGAAAAAAAGGAAAAAGAAGACTCACACTCGTCTGATCACCATTAACCAGAGTAAGAGACCCTAAGTTTACACCTATGGGGTTTTTTAAAGCCCATTACCTTCACTATTTAAAAGTGATTTCAGTTTTTAAGCCATTCACGGTGTTCACATAAGTGCCGAAACCGAAACTAGTCAGAATATGCATCCGGTTTTCTCCCTTACTTAGAAAACAGGGACGCAGCTGGAGTCTTTCCAGAGACAGACGACTTTACATTAACTTCCTTTAAGAAGTTGATCAAGTTTCTTTTTTTTATAGGAACGTTTCACTGTCACGTAACACGTATTAAACAGAAGCCACTACTACAGGGCTTTCGATTTTTTTGTTTTCTTCGTCTGGGATTTTAAATTAACGAACCAGCGTTATTTCGTTTCCATTTCATCAATTCAAGGTTGAATGACAGCACCATATCTTTTGTTACTTTAAATCTTTTACATATCACCCTTAAGGTGGCTCGACTGGAATTGTTTTTTTACTTACCCACTTTGAGCGTTTACTAAGTCGACATTAACAAAGATACAGGGAAAAGGTTACCACAGCTGTACTATATATAATTTATTGCTATCGGAGTTTTCATGGCAACGTTATAACGCCATTACGTCTTAGGGAAAAGCGCCCTGGGGACGAGGTTGGTCTTACCTGAGGAGTGACTATAAAAAACATGCTATCGACATAATTGGCTGATATCTAAAGAAAAAGATGACGTCTGGAAATGTAGATTGCGAGAAAGTAGAATTTGCCGATTTCGAGAAAGGAGAATTTGATTGGCGTGCGTTCGGCTTGTCCACGCCTACACATTTCGCCTTAATGTAAAAACCGCTTCATAATTTTTTAAAAAAACTTGACAATCCCGAGATTACTAATCAATTTATATCGTCTCCAACTTTCAAGGACATTGGAAACAAGGAAGGTAATTAAATGGGGCTTCAAATGTCACCAATTTTCCACCTAGATTTTGTGTTTACAAGTGAGCGTCCCCATTATTCACTGGAATTGTTTTGAAGTTTCATACAGCTATTTCGAGAAAGGCTGTCGAGAAAAATGTGCCCTCGACAATTCCGATAGGTAATATGGGATATGATCAATGTACTGTTCCTGACATTGTAGCTGTCGAACCTACTTTTGTTGCTTTCCTTTAACACTCGCAAACATATATCCATGGCCTCTCGTGCCATTCTTTCAAATTCTCGGAACAGCGAACTTAAAATCACCCACAATCCCTTTCGGGATTGTCGCGTGCACTTTTTCCGACAACCTTTCTAGAAATAGCTGTAAACACGTGCTCTACTTCTGAGTGGGCTGTGTATAAAAGTGGGACGGGGGCAAGGGGACGGGGACATCGGGACGCGTGTGTGGGGACTTGGGCCTTAGGGACGCGAGACGAGGGACATCTAGGACATCAAGTATGGGACGCGGGGACGTCAAATACAGGGACGTAGGGGGCGCGGGATGTGAATGATTACGGCAAAAGTCGGTAGTCAAAATGCGATATCAGTCACTTTCCTCGTGAATATGCTTTGGTGAAGGCAACCCACCCTGCCCTCCTTAGGGTTCCTCCATGCCTGTTTACGAAGCGAAGACTCGGCGAAGACCCCCTGCATTGACGAAAGTGAAACTATTGTCCTGGTCTTCTTGCTGATGGAATATTGGGAATATTGGAGCCCAAAGCGGGGTAGAGTGGGTTGCGGTCGCCAAAAATTATGTAAAATAACAGCATTCGATTCCAAATAAATTTAAAGTTAAGTGGCATAAGAGAGCTTTGAATCCCGAAGTGCTAACTTCGAAATCCATCGCCTTTACCACTAAACCACGGGGGATTCAACCATTGAAGCAATATTTATTTTGTTCTAGATATATTTTTAGTGGCAAACCTAACAGTAAATGCTTGCTAACAGTACTTAAAGGTTGATTTTTGGCTATGCACGTAGTAAGTAAATTTTAATCACATAAATAAGATAGAGGCAAGTTCTAAATTGTTGAGATTAAACGTGAAGTTGAGCGAGATTCTACTTTTACGCTGAGGTGCGACCTTTCATACATTGCCTCTATTTTATATGCGAATGCAAATTTTACGCACGTACGCATGAAAAAATTACGCGACAGTGGAAATCAACCCTAACTCTAATCACGATAGTCAGTGTGCTTACACCTATTATAAGGAAATATTTTGTGCAAACATCATAAGATGTCCAATGTGGTTTTGGAAGATGGAATCTAATGTTGACCATAAAAGACACATTTTCACGAAGAAAGAGATATCGCATTTACCTCCGACTTTTGCGATAATCATTCCATCTCGCGTCCCCTGCGTACCTGTTTTTGACGTCCCCGCGTTCCCGCGTCCCCGTCCCACACGTCTCCGCGTCCCCGCGTCCCCGCGTCCCCGTCCCACACGTCTCCGCGTCCCATACTTGATGTCCTCAAGTCCCTCGTCTGGCGTCCCCAAGTCCCAAGTCCCCACAAACGCGTCCCGATGTCCCTGTCCCCTTGTCCCCGTCCCACTTTTATACACAGCCTTCTGAGAGTCACTGTCTGAGAGAGGGTTCTAGGGGCCAAAAGATGTGGTCAACCGATTTGGCTCAAACATGGCACTGAAGCTGGGTGTGATGAGGTATTTCAAAAGCCATTTTGGCTCACTTCTCCGAGGTGACTTTTAGTTTAAATAATTTAGAGTTTCAGAGGGAGGGGAGGGGGTCCTCACTTTTTGCCCCTTAAACACCGGACATCCAGCCTCCTAGAGGGCATTTGAAAAGCGCCATAAAAACCCATGGTAAATTGTACTGCCAAGATATTGGACAGAGAGGAACCTGGGGCTAGAGTTTGGCCAAAATTGATGTCAAAATTACAACCCAAAATTGCCATTTTTCAAAAATTCAGTATATTTACCTGCCTTCTTGCGTAACTTCCATATCTATACCATTATTTACTTTAGTCACCTAATTAGCAAAATCGGTAGAGAAATATTTGGCTTTTAAGGTTTATAGAATTCTTGGAACAAACACTTCATGCCCCTCGAAGGGGATGCAAAATAGAATTTTGAGTATAATCCATGCCATAAACAAACCAAATTGTTGACAAAAAGCCCTTATTCTGTATTTGGTTATTGAAATTGAATTGTTAAAGCCAAATCAGTTTCTTTGCTTAGAAATGCCCCGACTCTTACTTAACAATTGCTCTAAAAAGGCCTCTGATTAGCACAACAAACACCTTAATTTAGCAAAACAAAGGTGAATTTTTTCTTTGGAAACCTATTACCCAACAAGAGAACACAAATGATAATGTTCTGACCTAGATATAACGATCTTTTTACAAGATGCATTGACTTTTTTCTTGATTTACTGGTATATTCAGTTTCACTTCATATTACTACGCATTACTTCAAGTACGGAGAGTCTCCATATTTTGTCAGCTTTTTGTCAGGCCTGATTGTTTATATTTCTACAAGATAAAGTAAACTTAACGAAAACTTTCGTTAACGTAAAATCTTCGTCTGAGCTTTTAACAGCCTGAATAGTCTAAACGTACGGACATACATACATAGGTATAAACATACGGGATTCGAACCCTTGACCAAGCCTGAATTTTTTTCCGGGCTTTCTTCTCGCAACTGCATAAGTTGCGTATATAAGGGACTTGTCAGAAATTAGCATGGGGGGAGGTGGGGGTGGGAATTTGAAATTTGGGTTCGGAAATGAGGCGACCCATCTCTGCAATGGGAGTGTAATTTGCTAACCCTCCCCTTGAGCTTGGCCTAAAATATCATGACCCTCCCCCCATTGTATAAATGGTAAAAACTAGTTCTTGAAATACACTAGGGTGAGTCAGTATTACGAAAACTCAACATATATTTCTAATCTGTTCTTTGTAATGCTATAGCTATATACATACATTTTAGATGACAGCTTTAAGAGTCCGACTCTGATTCTGACAGCCGATCACTCGACTCTCCTATTTCTCCCTGTTTTTTTTTTTTTTACCAAATAAGGAACTTCCTTTTTCTTCTGTGGGTGAACCTCTACATGATCATGTGCTTATATTTGCATGACCCTCCCCCTTTTAACGGTCCATTTTTTAGGACCCCTCCCTTTTCTGAGTCTCAAAAGTTGTGACCCTCTCTCTCTTTTCACCCTCCCTCCCCCTCTGATAATTTCTGACAAGTCCCTTACTGTGAAGATCTTCTTTCACATAATTCGACTGATCATTGTTTCACAGACCTAAGCTGCTCTGCTTATTTCGTACATATATGTTATTCACCGGCTGGGAGGTCCGTATTGGGAGAAACTGTGCCCGAGGTCTTTAGTCGGTACTCAGACCGAGGTCACAGTTTCTCCCATTACGGACCGACCTAGGCCGGTGAATAACATTTTTATTTTTTTTCCTACTGAGATTTAAAAGTTTCAGGAAAATTTTACTTCAGCCTCCAACCTATGTGTGTTGAAGAAGGGCGCGTTCGTGTTGATGTTAATCAGGCGCGCGATCGATTGCAAACCAAAACAAAACATAGCAACATGATTTTAACTTATAATTTATATTATCACAAGCTCTCGTTTAGAATAAAGCAAGGTTTTTGTGTCTTGTTAGACAATTCATAATCTGAGTGTCAAACAAGGATAAAAGAATTGACGAACTTAAGAGCCACAGGAAAGAAAATACAGCAAAGATTTTCTTCGGCGGAATATTTACTTTAAGATTAATTCAATCGAGCGGGATAAAAACTGCACAAAGGCTTTATAAAAGAGCTAATTACACATACTAATCTTAGGGTTTTGAATTGAATTCGAATAAAAGAAGGCGATGTGGGTAACTAACAAAGCATATAAACAAAGAAATGAAAACGGCGATAACCGAATGCTGGAAAAGTTGTTCGTGTAGTTTATTCAAGATATTTTTGAAAGCTAAATGCAATCGTTGACAACAACCTTTTCTGAAAAGTAGAAAACTAGCGAGGCAAAATTCAATCAAAAACGGCAGAATTTAGATTCAGACAGCAAAAATGGGAAAAAAAACCTACAAACCATAGTTAATTGAGTGGAATGGTTATGAAACCCGTCAGACTCCTTTGTTATAGGTTTTTGTGGACCTGAAAGTGCACAACGTTCAAAAGAATTCCTATCATTTTGATTGTATTGACCAATAAAAACGGTGCATTAATTTATTCAATAACAATTTGCCAACAGAAAACAAAGGTTGTGCACTTTCAGGGTGCTTCCAACATAAACTGCAGCACTGTTGTTTTTATCATTGATGTTTGCCGTTTTTCATAACCAGTCTCCTCTAATAACTATGTACAAACAGAAAAAAAATGTCGAATAAACGGTGCATAAAAGCAAGATTACAGTACTTATAGCGTAGGTTATAAAGCTAGTGAAGCGACATCACGAGCCGCCTGTTTTGTCTAACTTTAGCGGTTTTCCAGGCTGTCTTGCTTGATTCTCCCTTCAAGCACATTTTTTGTCTAAATAACAAAATTCACTTTTCCCTAGCTAATGCTAATAACAGCGCAAGTTTTAAAAGACAAATGGTTAAAAATCACGGGTTTTGCTCATTTACAAACAACACTGTACAAACTTGGGAGTGAAGCTGCCAACGATTCCGCCCGGGTTATACGGGCAAGATCGTAAAAAACCGCCCGCTCTCGGAACCAATCAGATTGCAGGATTTCGAGGATTCCGCCCGCTCGCAAGCTTAGAAAAAAATTAATAGTTCTTAACCAACAACGTACATGAAGCTAGGTGAAACCATTATTTCCGTTCGAGGCATCAGAAGATTATTAAAGTTGTAATTATCATGCCGATAAAAATTACTAGGAACAGTGCCAAATTTATCGAAACTAAGTCTATTCAAAAGAGCTTGTAAATAATATGAGCTTTCATACCGTGAATAACAGATTCACACTTCGTCTTCGTTACATTTTATTTTGTACAATAAAATCAAAGTTTAGATTCAACGATGCTAGTAAAGAAGCACAACTATTGCTGTTTGCCCTGTCAAAAAAGCACGAATCCACACCCAAATCTTTTTTTCCACTCCGCAAGAAAACGCTAAAAAGATGCAAATAAGATAGCGCACGCAGCGTGCACTGTATGATGTACGAGATCATCGTATTTGAAAAGTTGCGATTTCGTCCGTCCACTCAAAAACGAAAGTTTTCAAAATACTTGTGGACGGGGCATTAGTTCCACTTGGCACTAAATATAGTGTACACCTCCTTCATTTTCGAACTTTTCTGTTGAAAAAACTAGAAAGACGAAGAGCGTTGCCATTTAACAACCACTGGGCCCTTAGGAATAAAAGATAAACTTCAAATTTCCGTATGGCAATGTAGACGATCTGTGAGCCCCATGATAACCGCAACAAGGCAAATCATACTGACATAGAAATGTTCAAATAACTGAGAGATAAGGTTTACATATACTGGAGAAGTTCCGGTCTAATTAGAGCAACTATACTTTCTAACAGGTGATAAAAGCACGGATACTCCAAGTGTATTCTTTGTCCTTTCCCTGTCGGTCCCAGACCCCTCTTGATCATTTTCGTAAAGTATTAAAATTAAGGTAGTCTTGGGAAAGAATACTGCCCCCGTCCCCTTCTTTTCCCGTCCAAAACGCGGAAAAAACACCGGGCAACTACAAAAAACAACAAACAAAAGTACAATAGACTCTATTCAAAAATTTTTGGAAATCTGGTCCACCTACGATACTAGGGGCTCCTCTTCTCGATTTCAATTGCCTCTTCCTAAAACCAATTATGGCAAAAAACGTTTTGGCTATAGGGGCCCATCCATTTGGAATAAATTACCCGAAGATTTGCGTGAATGCAAGTCAATGAACTTATTTAAATTTAAATTAGACCGCTTGCTTCCCAACTCCTTTGATTCCTTACTATAATCCTAGTTTAGAATATTTTATCAAAGGTTAATACCTACAGTCTCAGTCAAAATGGTTGGGACACTTTGGGGTCTCCTTGTCCCCTCAATGTTGGTGTACAAGATTTGGTGACCAAACCGCGATAAACAACTTTGAGAGGGACGAGGGGAGCACGAGAAAGGAAAAAACAGCGTTTGGTTAAAGTGTCCCAACTATTTTTGTCTGAGACTGTGTCAGGGAGGAATTTGAAGGCGTGTTGACAGATACAGAGGTTAATCTGTAGGTCGGTCACAAGCGACGGGCTTTTGGTTTGTTGGGTATCCATTGTGTTTCGCGAACGTTTCTATAGCAGTGAACTAAGTTATTTGGGCATAACAACATAACACAAAGAATGACCAGTTCGCAGAAATTTCGTGGGCAGAGTAGAGTATTGTAAAATAAAAGGAACTGAGTGTGCACTAAACCGTACACAAATAGCTTTCTAGTGGCCGATTGATAGCGTGACAGTATAGCACGTGCATACTATCTACGTAAGATTCAGGGTTTTCATATACAGAGAGGCGCTCGAATGTGCCACATTTCTAAAACAAAATGTGTGGAGCATAATAGAGAAGGCCTCTTTGCCAAGAAAGAGTGTAGGAACAAGGCTCAAAGGGACGCATTTCGAACTTAAGGGCAAGAGGCGAAAGACAGCTGAAAGAGCGATGAAGCGATTTCGAGAGAAAGGGGGAAACTTTTCCTCAGTTTGGAGGAACATGCAACAAGCCAGGATTATTCCCAAGACGTATCAGCGAGAACAGTATCCCGCTTTCTAAATTTCTAAAGATACTACTGACTACAAGCGCGTAAAAAGGGGTGTCCAACAATAGTGTAACTGTTTGGTCCGACGCCAAAAAGTTTCTTAATGATATTCCAGGCTACTGCTGTGAAATCGACAACTTTTTATAAGTTGTTGACAACATATGTTAATTTGGCCTTGCGCCAAATGGTGACATCGGTTCTCATTCTTTACCCCAAATATACACCTTCCTGAATAACTCTAAAACAAACTACTGTGCCATAAATGTGGGACTTGAGGTACAAAACATGAATCATATATATAAAACGAGGACACTACCTATCCTTGAAACCTCCAAAAAAGCGTTCTACTCGACGTGTACACGGGTCACCGTACATTAATTCAATTAAGATATTTATAAGTTTCTTTCAGCGAACAATCGTGTCACCATGATCAAAGTTTTAAGTAATATATCAAACATGAGATGTAGTGTTTCATGAAACACCGAGAAGAGAGTTGAAAATACGACGCGCAGCGGAGTATTTTTGACGAACTTCGAGGTGTTTCATCTGGTGATGAAACACTGTGTCGAATGTTTGATATTTCTTCTCAAACAAAATCATTTTTGAAGGAGAAATTAAGGATGCAAATACTAAGCAGTGTTTCATCCGATTTCCAAACACTCATTAAACATTAATTTCCTTTGTATTTTCTTAATGAATTATTAATGAGTTTGAGAATAACTTGTCTTACATGTATCAAGGCGATATAAACCTTGGCTATTTCAATTAAGTATGAAAGTACCTTATCCTTTTCTTTCTTAAGCCATTATATATACCTGAGAGCTCTTAGAAAACGCCCTGGATAGTATGGTGACCCGTTATGGTGACCCGTCCAATCGTGTCTCTACCGGTACAAGATATTCGCGGCAAGATACACAGCCTGCGAAATAATGCGCGCAGTTTTGACTCGTCCGTTGTTCACTCTTTAACCCTAATACGTAGAAAGCGTTTTTAATACCGTGGAATGTTGTAATTAAAGAAACAAAGACTTCTTTCCTCTATTAATTGTCTTCTCTCTTTCTATCCTTGAAATCTTTAATGTTTTTCCCGAAAAAATGGCTCCGAAACGTGCGTATACCTGCCTAGCGATTTCCCGCCGCTAGAGCCAACGAGGAGTCACATAACTAAAATTCCTCAAAAACACAGTCTCAGTCAAAATTGTTGGGACACTTTGGGGTCTCCTTGTCCCCTCAATGTTGGTGTACAAGATTTGGTGACCAAACCGCGATAAACAACTTTGAGAGGGACGAGGGGAGCACGAGAAGGGAAAAAACAGCGTTTGGTTAAAGTGTCCCAACTATTTTTGTCTGAGACTGTAGTTTTACATATATAGGTAGTCTTTTTCACAATATTAACTCGAAACTCTGACAAGTATATACATTTTTTAACACGGCTTTTATGTAAACCAGCTTTAGCTGATAAAACTACCGTGATATACCGGCCATAATTTTAGGGGGCAAACAAGAGATAAAATTTGCTAATACGAGTAATCGCAGTCGCGTTTCGGTTTATTTTCTCAAAACGAGACGATGATTTTAGTCTTGCAAAATGTACAGTTTGACTTTCCACAAGTTTTACTCCATTATTACTTGCTCTGAGGACATCTACGGTTGTAATTGCATTAAAAAAAGTAACAATGATCACTTCCACCCATAATTTGCCATTATCGTCTTTAAGATAAATGTTCTTCATTTCCGGTCGTTTAGAATGGACAAACTCGACCGCGGTTTTTTGTATTAACAGCTTCTTTCACTTGTTTACCCCCTGAGAAATCACGAGACAGCTATCTATCCCATCAATCCTAACGCAATAAGCACAAAGATGGCGGGAATTGGAATAGGGTCTGTTGTTGAAAAAATGAACAGTATTTTCTTTGTTTTACTTCACTGATCATAGTTTCTCAATTTCTCAGTTGCATATCGAGCTTGTCTGCTTAAGGTAACTGCATGGAAAGATAAAATGTTTTGCAAAAATACTGAAAATTGCCAAAAATAAATGTAAATCACGTCCAATTGAACGAACAAGGGAGTAGAATGTCCCGGTGGGTACTCCCTTATATAAGCTATATAGGTATGTGCCGTCCCATCAGGTAGGGTCTTTGCGCCCTTTTGGTCTGAAAACGGGTATACACTTTGCCCATTTTGTTCTGGAATCTGGTATGGTTTTCGAGGGAACTACGGGATTGTATGAACGTATTTATCGTTTCAATTCCAAATGAGTAAGGAAGAGAGAAAATATATGAATTCGAAATGGATTTGAAGAATTTTTTGTTTGCCCTCTGATCTAAGTAATGACAACATAATTTCTGCCTAAAGGCCAGGTCTGAAAACAGTATGGATTTTAGAGGTCTGGTCTGAAAACGGTTGTGGAAAATTACATCTTTTGGTCTGAAATAGGGTCAGGATTTGGAGAACCGGGCGGCACACCCCCACCAAGAATTCCCAGGAGTACCCACCCCCAACCCCCCCCCCCCCTCCCCGGGGACAGAATGTGCTCTATACTGTATAGTCTGAGATGGTAATAGCTCGCACAGATCGTTTTTTCAAATAAAACTTATATCGAAGGTAGAAATATACGCATTCGACGAGGAGGAATTCAATTGATTAAAGAATAAATAGCTATTTAGAGATTCTTCCACGGAATTAATCAACTTTTGATAAAGGGCAACAAGCGAATATCTAGAAAACGGTTTCCTTTTCCTGAAAAACTATAAACATACTGTCTAAGTTTTAAGTATAACAATAAAATTAATAGTTTTATAAATAATTAGTTAACTGAAGTTTAATCAAGAATCCGTAAACTTAAGCGTAGCAGAAACACAAGACACCGTTGCAGAAACAAAGCGGCAAATTCGGTTAAGCAACTCCATCGTCGATTTCACAATATAGGGAAACACGTCATTTTTTCCTTTGCCACATGTAAGTAAACGAAGCCATTGCCCTCCGTCGAGTAACCAGCTAAAGGGGATGTTTGGTTATGATCTTTTCAATTCCTGTATTCAGACCCTTTCCTCAGCAGCTACAAGACAAAAAGACAAACGGCATGTTTACCTTTTAATGCTCACTGGCAAATTTTAAATTTTGGCCAGTAATTAAAACAATGAAAAACAACTACAAAGGAACTTTTAACCAGGGTGAAAGAGTCGATTTCACGAAGATTTTGAAACTAAGATAACTTATGATAAATCTTAAATTTTTGTCAGCTTCAGATTACAAAACTAATGTATCTGACCCAAAAATAGTAATTTCAAAACTAAACAAGCCGGTATTCGACAATACATTTTTTACTGACCATATGAGTGCCAAACATTGTGGAAGGCGATGTTTACGTTCATTGAAAAACTAAGAATGACCTTTCAAACGGGGGGGTAGCTTGAGATCTGGGTAGTGCTTCTGATTGGTCGTGCCGCGTGACAAATTTGATTAAACCAATCAGAAGCACTACCCAGACCCAGATCTGGGTAGTGACGCGTCATCAGTATGGAACAAGTTCTGCGCTCGTTTCTCAGACGTCATTTGGCGGGGAAACCAGTGGTAGCGTCGCCCTGAATGTCGGCTGTTTTCTCAGGCTAAAACGTCTTTCAAAATGTAGCTTACGGAACGGATAAGTAAAGTCCCGGAGGGGGGGGGGTACTCAACGAAGTTTTATACAGGTAGGCTCCGTCCACAGGTACAGCCCCTGACCCTTTTATATGTCTTAAATACCATATTTCATGATACCTTGACAAATGGTCCCCCTTTCACATACCTAGTTTAGAACTTTGCATCCACTTAAACTGCTGTAAATGAACTGTCTTTAAAATATGAATATATCCCGCAAAACCAGAAAGTGTTCCCTTTTTTCACAGCCATAAATTACATCTGTTAGCCATTTTCGGCCTTTTCACAGACCGAAATAACAGATTTCCCAACCCTTTCATATACTTCAACTAGTGAAATCCCTAAATTCGTTCATGCTCATGTACCTGAATCCTAAAAAGGTATTCCTTCCTGGCGGAGCCTCCCCGTAAAGGTCATTATAGGGAGTAAGCTCCCCCCCGGAACTTGACTAAATTAAAAGGAGCTCAATAAAACGCCTTAAACCTAGCCGGAGTTAATGAGCCTGTTTCGCTACAAGAAACAAACGAAACGAATAATTCACTGTCAATGTAAAATCTTGACAAGCAAACTTGATTAGATTCCATAAACGGATTGATTTGTCATTGCTGCTGCCAGTGTAATGAAGAGTAAATTTTCGCACATTTCCTTTCCCAGAACACTTGTTACAAATAAAGCCGAGCGGCGCTGGGGTGAGAATACACACAAAGCACTACAAATTTCAGGAAGATTTTATCCAAACAAAAGAATGATCTGATTCTGAGTAGTTTTAGTTTGAAATTAACCACATATTATGCATACTGCAATGGAGAGACTAAAGGTAATCGATTCAGTAATAGAATATGTGTGGTTACGCTTTACCAAGTTTGAATGTCATGATTAACGACTATGATCTATATTAGTAAATTATTAAAAAAAACCTAACCTCTTAATTAAGTAATGATTTACAAAGGTAACGCGAATTACCTCCAGTCGCCGTTTCAAAAATGCTTACCAAGTTTATGAGCACAAAAACAATTTCAAAAAAAACGTTTATGATAGAAATGCCAAAAATAAGCTTTTTATTTTGTTAGCGTAACTTCTTACTGAGTATATAGTAGGTGGAAAAATACTGTACAAAACGATGTCCGTGTAGTATAAGAGTATTTTCGAAAACAGAGTAACCTTTACCTTTAACGAAATTTATTCGTATCCTGACAATTCTAATGTGACGTCATCACCAATCAGCACAAACGGTGCCCAGTACTTGACTACACCAAATTCCTTTGATTCTCTCATGCAGTTCATCGCTTGGCTTAAGGCTTCACTGGCACTTTTTCCTTTCACAAGAAATTGATAGAAATGTTTCATAAACTCAAGAGTGGCCTTGTCGTCAATCGCCCATAACGACACCAGAACAGAACGAGCACCAGCACCCAAAAATGCTCGTGCTATGCCAACTACACCTTCTGCTTTGATCTCTCCTTGAGCACTATGACAACAGCTGAGTACAACCAGTCTCGCACGCATTTTAACACGCAGTACATCTCTCATTGTCAAAATGAAATCCATCTTACCATCATCTGGCGCCAAGGCAATTTCGCCTGTTTCCATGCTGCCATGTGCAGCGATGTGAACCAAAGCAACCGAACCGATTCGTCTTAATACCGCATCCTTTGTGGCTTGTCTTCCAATAAGAGGCGTACAACCAAGCATTTCACCAATCATCTCTACTTCCTCTTTGGCAAAAGGCAACTGCTCTAGCTCTGCTACTTCTTGCACCCACGGGTCACCAACAAGAAGCACGCCAGACTTACAGTGGTGATCTACCGGACAGTCGCCAATCATTTTCAAGCTAGTGAGAGATGGAATCAGGCGAATTCTAAATGATTCACAGAGGTGTTTGGAATTTGGACCCTTGAATGCAGCAAAAGGAGCCAAGAAAAGCGGACCCTCCGGGACGAATATCAGTTCACTTCCCACAACTAAGAGATTTTGAATAGGTTCAATGATAATGTCATACAATGTACTCAAAGCATCTTTTTGAAGGTGTATGTGATGGCTTTTCCTACCATCACGAATCGAACTTTTAGCAGCCAGTCTTTCATCACTCACCAATTTGAGCGAGCGATCTTCGCATTCCACAAACTCTCGCGCACCAATTTCCTGACCCATTATGTTTACAAGAGACGCAAAGAAAGCGCTGACTTCATCTTGCGAACTGATTTGCCGTCTTCTTATTTGAAACTCTTTACCTTGCTGACAAACCCAGAAAACTAATTCGTCCTTTCCAAACGCCATAAATATTGTATTCAGAGGAATGCAACTGGATAGTTCTTGAAACGTACTGTTTTCTGGACCTGATTCAGGATCATTCACGTGTAAACCGTAACTGAATGCCATGAGGTCTTTTAGACCTTGTGCCCGTCCTTGCTCTGCAGAAAGCAAAGCCTCTGTAACTTTGTTATCGGCCAACAACAGACGCCAAAGTGCAGCGTATGTTGTCTGGTATTGATCGCGTAAGCTAATTTTCCAGTCGTCGTTCAACTGAAGACGATCTCTGACGTTATTCAACAAGGTGATACTGCGTTGGTAGTATCCGATAGCCTGTGAAACTTGGCCTTTATATTCAAAGTTACCACCAAGATTCGAACATGCTATTCCTTCTCCCAAAGTATCTCCCAATTCTTTTGAAATTTTCAGTTGACTTTCATGGTAGGACATGGCTGTTTCAACATCTCCGAGTTGGCAATGGGCGTTGCCAAGACTACAATACGCCTTTCCCTCTTCCGCTTTGTCACCCAATTCTTTTGAAATTTTCAGTTGCCGTCTATGATAGCCAATGGCTGTTTTAAAATCTCCCAGACTGTAATGGATGTTGCCAAGATTGCCATAAGCCGATCCCTCTCCCGATTTTTCACCCAGTTCTTTCACAATTTTTAGGTAATGCGAAAAGTGGGGTATAGCTGTTTCAAATTCTTTCAGACTTGCATGGGCGCTGCCAAGATTACAATGTGCCTTCCCTTCTCCCGATCTGTCACCCACTACCTTCGCAATTTTCAGGCGATGGTTAAGATAGTTTATGGCTTTTTTAAAATCTCCTACCATTTGATAGTCGAGGCCAAGATTGCCATATCCCACACCTTCTCCTGATCGGTCGCCCAAATCTTTCGCGATCTTCAGTTGACGTTCATGGTAGTCTATGGCTGTTTTAAAATCTCCCAAACTGCGGTGGGCACTGCCTAGACCGGCATACGCTCTTCCTTCTCCAGATCTGTCACCCAGTTCTTTAGAAATTTTCAAGTGACGTTCATGGTAGTCTATAGCTATTTTAAAATCGCACAGACTGCGGTAAGCGTTGCCTAGGTTGCCGTGAGCATTTCCTTCTCCCGATCTGTCACCCAGTTCTTTTGCAATTTTCAGGTGACGTTCATGGAAGTCTACGGCTTTCTTAAAATCTCCCAGACAAAAATGGGCAATGCCAAGATTGCTATACGCCCGTCCCTCTCCCATCTTGTCTCCCAGTTCTATTGCAATTTTCAGGTGACGTTCATGGTAGTCTATAGCTATCTTGAAATCTCCAACACTTTGATGGGTGTTGCCAAGTTTGCAATACACGAGTCCTTCTTTCGATCTGTCTCCCCTCATTTTTGTAATTTTGAGTATATATTCAAGTTCAATAAAGTCTAGGGCTCTTTTAAAGTCTCCAATATTCTGAAAGATGGCCTTCTTTCTTTCTTCTGGCGAACTGTTACAAATTTCTTTTTTCAAAATTTCTGTTCGGCGTTTAAGGTAGTCTGTGCCTGAACTAAAATCTCCTAGACTATCACTGTGAGCGCTTTCAGGGTTGCCATGTGCTTTTCCATTTCCCAATCTGTCCTCAAAGTTGTCAATTTTATTACGGGTGCTTATGTCGCCAGCTGTGTGTGTCCCTTTCGTGCAAGTTTTCTGAGAAATAATATATGGAATCATACGGTTGCTTGATTTTCAATTTTTAAAAGTTTCCTCTGGGAATAATCATATAACATATGTTCTACGTTTTTTTCTCGGGAAAGTTATTTTATAAAAGCAATAGAAAACTTTTTTCCCGTGTTTGCATAGCCTGATATAAACACGAGAGGGGTTGGGAGAATTCTCGACAGTTATGCAAACCCTCGACTTCGTCTCGGGTTTGCATAACTGTCTCGAATTGTCCCCTCTCGTGTTTATATCAGGCTATGCAAACACGGAAAACGTTTTCTATTGCTTAAATATATACATAGAAAGGCGGGCCTGATTGATCAGGGATTTCCCATTCCTCTAAACGTAATAATTTCACTACAAGCAAAAATTATACTTAAGATCTCCTTTCAATTATAATTCTGGCGAAACTACTGAGGATTTAAGAAAGAGCTCATGCCTTTTTACTTAGTGTAGCGGTATATGACTTGATTTCACTAAAAGGTGGCCCAAGAAAATGCTCCAACATCCTTGTTTACCATGTTTTTGTTTATTATTTTTACTTTTTCCTGTCAAATATTCACTGAACAGCTGCAAGAGACGGACTCTAATGAGCTCGAGTTTATTGGCTAACTTAGTTTCAGAATTTACGCCCCCTTACCACCAATTTTCGCCACACCAGTTTATCTTAGAAGTTTTTTTGGCGGCCTCGAGCAAGGTTTTTTGGCTTTCTTTCTGGCCTCTGTTTAAGATTTGACGTGTCTTATAAGGTGTTTTATGCTCGTATTTTTCTCCTCTCTTTTAGTAATTTATTATTTTTTTAATTTTTTTTTTTGGCCATTGGCGAAGCACCTTTCCGGTTATCATACGATAAAAGTGTCTTTCTTTGTAGACCCTGTGCGAGCTATGTAGTCTCCTTTGCTCCCCTCCCCGACCCGGCTGCTTCAAACTGACGTACATTCCTTTGCCAAGATACAGCCAATCATAGCGCAACTTCATTTTCTTGCGAAAATGCAAGCTGCAAAATGCAATGCTTCGATTCGGAAAATCCAACGAAACGCATAAAGAAGCGAGGCCTTGCGTAGTTAAATCCTTACCTCTTCTTCTTGATTATCTTCCATATTCTTCTGATCTCTCCCAGCTCTGTTTCTTAATTCCAACAACCGCTCGTTATTCGGGTCGATCTCAGTATTAGTTAAATTTTTTTAATAATTCACGTTAAATATGCTGGCAAACTACAAAGCTACTATACTTTGAAATAAATTGTCATAAGCACTTACTGACACGAAAAGCAAAGACCTACTAATGATCAATTGTAAATGTTGATTTGAAAAGGAGTATACCGTACATTCTCTTGCTTGAGCCGGCCTCACACCAGAAAGAAAGAACTTCTGTACTCACGTGCAAACGATCAATCTTTTTAGACTTGCATGTGGTTCTACACAAGAGACACTTCTAAAGTTTAGGGAAAAAATAATAAAGAATGTTTGTAGGGAGAATAACTTTATCTCTAATTGGAAATTTCAATGCTAGCTTTAGTAAAGGATACTGCTAATCCTTTATCACACCACGTGATGGCTTCGTTAAACTTATTCAAATGAACGCAGGCACTTGCTCCTGCAGAGGAAAAATGTACACCTGAGCTGCAATGTAGGTAAGTGTGACTAAATATATGAATTTGAATATGACTATCGCAGTAGGATGAACAATCTAAGTGTTCAAAAAAACTGAAAAAATTCAGGCTTGACTGGAAATAGAATCCAATGCGATGACCGGACGCAAACTGTTGTTATTGAACTAATCAAGCCAACTGGAGAGAAGGCCATTTTGGATTTCTTGATATACCCAATCGTGGAAATGAAAATGACTTTGAACATATGAAATAACATATATTTGAGAGTTGCGGGTAAAGATGTTTAAGTGAATATGATCTTCGCATTGAGGAATTATCAAGTAAGGAAAGAAATATTGGCAATGGATCTACAGTTGACTTACCTCGCCCAAAAGCTTTCAAAAAGGATGGTTGTAAGTAGACGGCAACTTTTGCATCATTCAGTGCTTCAGTGTAATTCCCTTCGAAAGATTTAATGCATAGGAAACATTTGTAACAAACAAAGACAGAGGCTAGAAGCAGCGGATAGGCCTAGTATCGTGCTTGACAGACTAGTAGCATGAACTACAGTCGTGGCTGAAACGTCTGGGACACTTGGTCATTTACACATGACAAGAGAGAATGCGCTAGCTCATTTTCTCTTGCACATGATCTGTTTAATTTCCAATAGTCCCCCCCGGACAATGTTGGGTGTTACAGGCCAAAAGCGTTTGAAATATCTTTTAAAGTGTGTGAACTTCACATTGTTCGGGAGGGGATAGGAAACCTAGGCATAGCCGTATTGATAACTGTAAATTGACGGTCACTCTCCAATGTCCTTCCAAAAAGGGGAGGGGTAACAGAAGTGTCCCTTTTCGCCAGAAATAGATATTTGTACGTGAATATAAGAAAGCCCTTTTTTTGTCAGTATCAACAAAGGAAGTGATGACGGAATCGTGAATTTGTTGCTCTGCTTAGATACGTACGTGTCAACGCTCAACGGTCATGACTGCACGAAGCCTTATTTGTACTCGGTTATTCAATCCCTGTTAAGGTCGTTGGGATGCAAAAGTGATTTCAAGAAAAGCTGGTTTCCTCAAACTCACACTGTCCAAGTTTATTGATCGCCAATGTTTACGGCAGTTTCGCGGTTTGAGTGATCTGCTTCTAGATCTACGCGATTTTTTCGACGAACTGACACTTGTTACCGCAGCTTGAGCTGCCAGATCTTATCACAAGTTCGATGTTTTCCTCTTTTGAGATCACTAGTTTTGTCGATTTCCTTAACTATTCCATCGCCTTGTACTTTAAGCAAGACACACATGCACTCTTGTAGTGAGCTCGCCACGTGCACTAAGTTTCTAACTTCAACTTTCCTGTCTTGGATGCGTTGTAATCTTGAAGAATGTCATCCACAGATTTCAGGAGCTTCACAGGGTATGTTCGGTGGGCCACGCGCTTTCCTCGTAATCTGGAAAAATACTCTATTCTTGTCTGCTCTTTGCATCCGGTTCGAACAGAGCATGCATGTACTAGATAACATCTTTCTCTAATCGTTCCAAAACAAGATTATGTACATTTAGCCCGCGCTTAGAACTGAAACTAAAAGGCTCATCAACCTAAGAAATCGATACCACGAAATTTAATGATCTCAGGTTCTCGTGACAACTCTTTCTTTCCGAAAAAAGAGGATTTTTCGATTTTTCGAGGATTTTAACACCTCTAGAACATCTTACATTTCCTATACGTGCGTCGAAAGTGGTAAAGACGTGATGTCTTATTTTTCATTTACTAGTTCAAAAAAAAAGATCTAGATGAATGGCAAACTAGCAAGACAACTGACTTATGTCAATTAAGGGACTTTGTAATCAAAACTATTTTATTAAGACTCGTCCGGCACTAAGCTGGGATCAGGCTCTACTTTCATTTCGCTTGGTAGATAGATTTTCGGAGGGCAAGGCGAATCGAAAAGTTGCGCATGCTGACGTACCTGAATTACGTACGTATGTTATCATCATTCTATTTGCCTAGGAAATTTACCAACCTCGTCCCAGGGTTCTCTCCTACCTGTCCCTACGGAGCACCCCTGGGAACGAATTCACCCGATAACCACAGGGACACCAGATGGACCTTAAACTCAACACCAGGACCTTCACGGCTTACATATCATGCATATAAAAGGGTACAACAAAGGCATCCCAAGAATATGGACAAAGTTTGCAACGACATCGCTTAATACTTACCCAAATATAAATGTGCTGCCGCCCTGTTGCTATGCAGTTTTGCGTTCAGTTCTTTATCCTTACAGTGCACTTTAATTCCGTCTGTGTAGTAGTCAATGGCGTTGCGGAAAGTCCCCTTGTTGTACTCATCATTACCCTCATTTTTGTAAACCTCTGCAATTGCTGTAATTAAGCAACTTATATTTCTTATAGTGATTCTTTTAATTTTTAAAATAAAATTGGTCTAATATTTGCTGTTAGATGTTTTACTTCTATCTTGAGTATTCTCATGTAAAAATTAACTGAATGAGCGCTCTACCAGTGGACATCATTGTATTTTATAATCACGTTTTCTGACGTTTGCCTCACCTCTTAAATTTTCATCATCAAACTGGAGTGTCCTATCATTTGATGTGACGTCACTAGCCTCTGGACCTCTCTCCATGAATATTGAAGACTGGTGTAAGATTTGACTTTCTGTCCGCTGCTGGTTCCTAAAACAAGAAGTGGAGGATTACGACCAGATATTAGTAATATTCGCCCTGCGTATTTATCGCGGCCAATGGCTGGATAACGTAGCCGGTAAGTTTAACAAATTGACGCCATTTATTTGTCTGTCTGTCTGTCCTCTTATTGATGATAGCGGAGCTCCGCACGCGCAAGAAGCGCGTGCGAGTGGGCGGAGCCCCATAGCTAACAAAATCTATCCGTCCTAAAAATTTGGTAATCACCTGACCGTACACCACCCGAGCGACTGACCGTCCGTCCGCACCACAGGCATACTAATGTTAAATAACTCATTTAACATGTGTACAGAAATGGCAACCCAAATGCAACTCGAGGTTATTTTGGCGGGAAAACGAGAAAGTAGGCGGCAGTCCAGCGGCGAAGCTTATCGAGAAAAAGGGCGACAGAGATCTTGAGCGAGAGATAAAAAACAAAGGAGACAGTTTTTGTTGGGAGAACAACATGAAAACTTTGTAGCGGTGGTAAGAAAATGAGAAGTGCTAGAGGCCACTTATGCATGGTGAAAATGAGCGGCAGGGAAAAATAAGTGAACGATAACACGTACGACATTCCCTCCATAAAACGTGTAACTATTAAAGAAAGAAGTTACTGGAAGTTTCACGTTGTATTCGTGCAAAACAACGGCAAAGAAATGTACAAAAACAGTGTGCTGCACGTGCAAAGTTGCTTTTTTCCTAATTAAACCTATTGGTGTTTTTCACCGTTCCCTGGCGTTGCCTTCGCCGCTTAGCATTACACGATTTCATATTTTGTTTGACCAAACTATTAATATAATCGAGGACTTGCCTTTAGCCCTGGCTAAATGTATAAATTTAAATTAAATAACATATCATTGTCAAAGTGTTGTGGATCCACAAACCACTTGCGAGTGGATCCACAACAAACGTAATTTAAAAAAAGTTTGAAAAACTCAGATTGCCGGTAAAAACAAAGAAAACACAATAAAATTTGTGACTTTTTGAAACTAGTACAATGTTATTGCTAGTACTTTTTCTCGCTTGGTGATTGGCTAGTGAAGACAAGTAACCGAGTTCCATTGGCTAAAAAATTGGACAGGTCGAGTCACGTCACTCGCCTGCATAAATTAGGATTTTTATTGTTTTCTGGCTTAGAACAAGAATGAGATCAGCGATGAAATAGGAGACTATTTTTCCCGAAACTTCGTGAGCACAATGAAGGACAACAACAACTCGTCACATGTTAAGTTTCATCGATTTTTATTTCCATTTTCTAGCTAGCAAGTCCCTGAAGTCCCAGACCTAAACTTCGCCTCATCATGTTCTCTATATTTACTCGTTATATGAAACTAGCCTCATGCCCTCTCCCTTTATCTCTGTAATCTGTTTTTCTCGAGCCAAAGAAGCAAAGAAGAAAAAAACAAAAAAAATTATTATAAAATCAAAAAAAAAACAACAACAACAACAACAATAACGCCTGATCTCAGGTTAATATGAAACCCGTACGTGACACAAACAGTGAGCCTGGGTTACCTGTGGTTGACCTCCCTTTTCTAATGTAAATTTTGCTTAAGGTGGCTCCGTAATTAATACAAGAGCATTTAGCTGTGACAAATTTTCCGTCATAACTTTTTCGATTTTAACGCGATGGCTGCGAAACTTTGCAAAAAACAATAGATATCATTTGGCAATAATACGAAATATTCCGATTTCATTGATGGTAAATATTTCTTAAGAAATTAGCGCTTAAAAGGACCCTACTGTTCAAAGAAAATCGCCTCTAGTAAAAAATTTTGCTGATATTTTTTACTGAAATTTCTGGTATCGGCTTTAATTGATATAATAAATATGCCAGAGGAATTTCAGAAAAATCGTTGGAGCAGAAGTCCGTAACTAAAAGTCGCTCAAAATTCAGCTGTGAAATTGTTTTGGAATTTCAAAAATAAATTACTATCAGGAAGAAGGAGACACCAGTTTCAATTTTCGGGACAAGTAAATTCAGTGTTTCCTAATTCTGAAAACAGAAGCCGATTGCCTATCGTGCTATTCTTTAAAAGGTACTTTTCAGTTTTAACAGCACTATAAATTGCTCCAAACTTTGCTCTGACGTCGAATGACTTGTTCCTCGACATTTTTAAAATATCCCTTGGCAGTTTTGGTTCAAACTCCTGCTTCATACATTTTGATGTATTGCAATGCATCCTCAACGGCTTTTCCTGCTGTACGTTGTTTCCAATTCAGGAAAAAGGTATTGGGATTGTAAGCTACCTTGTATCGAAGCTCAGATAGAACTGTCCAGCACCTTTGTTTATGACCAGAAAATGAGCACGAGCGGCAGCTCTGCGAGGAATTCAATTCGCACCTCAGCCAGGGGGGGACGAATGAACGTGTCTCACTTGTAGAGCCTGATTTTATACAGCTGTTAACCCGTTTACAGTTGCAAGAATTAGAAAACATTATATATGTACTGAGATTTACCCATTGAAAAGGCGCGAAATAAATTTGGTTCACAAGCTGGTCTAAGAACCCGACAGCCAATCAAATGGCGCGTATTGCTTTTTCCAAAGGGTTTCTTTTATTACTTCCATGACTCTACCACAGAATTATATTTTCGTTCTGCTACTCGCCAATGTCGATGTTATTCCAAAACAAAAACAACTAAGTACTGTCTAAAACACGAATGAAAATCTCATCCATGTCATCCATGGCAAAACTAAAAGACAGCAGATCGTGTTTCATAACTAGATGTTTCATAACTAGAAGAAATGACGGCAAGTCAGCGGTTTAAATTACAGAGTGAAACCAAAGACGATCATCATCAAGGAAATTGAGGAAATGTCTCTCGTAGCCGTTCTAGAAGCCGAAAAGGGTTTTATTTTAAGTCACTTAACCTGAAAAAGCTTCTTCTACTAAAAAAATAAATAATCGTGGCAATATAATACAGTTGCAGAAAGAAACAACCGTCAGAGTAAATGTTTACAACCGACAGAGTAAATATTTGTAACCGACAGAGTAAATGATTTGCAACCGACAGAGTACAGACAGTAGCGCGTACAACCGACAGAGTTTTGTGAACAACTGACAGAGTAAATTTTACAAGTGATAGAGTAGTGCGTACAACCGACAGAGTACGGAGAGAGTAGTGTGTACAACCGACACTGTAAATATTTACAACTGACAGCGACAGAGGAATGCGTACAACCGACAGAATGAAGGTTTATAACCGACAATTCGTAGCCCGTACAGCTACAACCGACAGAGTGATGCGTACAACTGACAGAGAATATGTTTATACCACAGTATCTCTATGAATGCCGTAAATAAAAAAAAAACGAAAAAGACAATGAAATGGTACAACTGACAAAAATAATTTTGAAACAAACGGCGCGCCATAGACGCCATCTTGGCTGGGGCGTAACTAAAATTAGGGTTTTAGTGAATGTCTGGCATTTTGGCACACTTGAACCGATACAACGCCGCTACAATGAGGCGGATTTCCACAGCGAAAATGTACTTTTAAAAGACATTTATACTGAGATTATTTTCACGAAGTATAAAGAAGCGATGCAGGTTACAACGACTGTAAACGAATTTTTAAGATTTCATGATCAATATTTTGTAAATTACGGCCGTTAACAAAACCCGGATCGGATTGCTCGGATCGGATCGGATTGTGGATCGGATCGGACTCCGGATCGGATCGGATCGGATCGGACTGACAATTCGCCTTAAATTCCCGCCAAAATGGTCACGTGACATCCCCCGGAATGAAGATGGCGGAGAGAAGAGTATGTATACAATCTTCTGTAACTAATTTAGTGTTTCTTTTCTTTTTTTTTATTGTAAAGTGATCTCGTTATTTTCTGAGCCTACTTGAACGGAGGTGACATTTAAGATGTCATTCGCTTATTGACAACAAGTCGTCGCTATCGTACCTTGCTTATTACCGCGATTTTCTTAATCGTCTCCTCTGAAAAGAAGCATTCAATCCAAGCTCAGTGAGAAAGAAGACCAATTCAGAAGAGAGTGGAGATGAAAAGAAAAACAAAATCATTGCAATGAGAGATACGTACATCTCTGTCCGCCATCTTCGATTCGGGAGACGTCACGTGACCAAGCCTCTTTTTGGAATTGTAATCGTATGAAGTTATGCAACAGAAAATTTCCCAGTGCAGTTCAGTTGAAAATAATTCTTTGCGATGATTTTAAAGCTGATGGTGAATTTTAAGCCTGGTGATACATGAGAAACTATTTTTTTGGTATTAGTGACACAGGCGGCTCGGAAGAAAAAATCCGAGTCGAACCGGTTAGACTCACGTTGTGAGAACTCGGCTTTCTTATTCCGAGCCACCTGTGTCATTGTTAAAGCAGCTTTTGTCAAAATAATTCTTCTGCACCAAAAGCGAAGACACTAGTCCGATCCGTAATCCGATCCGATCCGATCCGGGTTTTGTTAACGGCCGTAAATTACCATGAAATTAGAAGCCACAAGAGAAAATTTATAATTCGAAGTACGGACGTCGTACCTTCTAGCCGAAGCCTTGTTTTCCTTTGAATGAATGATATCTATAAAGCTATTTAAAGTGGTGGAAAATGTTAGAAATGCGCCTCTTTGTAGCGGTGTTATAAAGGTTCCGAGTGGGCCAAAATCCCATAGCCGTGTTTGTACCCCAGCCAAGATGGCGTCTGATCATCGTCATAAATCGTGAGAAGGTCTATTGGTGTCGGATTCTCACGATCAATGATTACTGACATTCAGTTTGAGGGTTGAAGTCTCAGTCATGAAGGTTTTATGTCCTTTTCTTGATCGCGACAATCTGACAAGAAATGATTTACGGCTCTCCTAACTCCTATGTCCTTTGCTGCTCAACGAACCCCACTAGTACCTCATGAAGAAACACGACTGCACGGATCTTACCTCAGCAAGATGTCCCAAGTTGATTTCCTTATCATGAACAATATGCTAGAAGTGAAGGCCCTGAGTGTAGCTTCTAAAGCCAGTTGAGTAAGAGAATTTCCATTTGACAGATTTTGCTTTCAACTGATGAACGACGAATATAAAAATAAAAAAAAAGAGGCTTAGCAGAATATATTATCATAGGTAATTAGGGCTTTTTCCCTTTTTCCTACAACAATGCCTAATGAATTTTTCGTGCTACGGAAGACTAGCTACCAACGAGCTGTAAATAGGCAACTAAAAACAAGATTTGAACCATAACTTGAAACTCACACCAGGGGTAGGCCTAGATACAAATATCCGGATATTTTTTAACCCTGAGATATAGGTGGTTTTCACGTTATGTCATCGCCGCCATGCTGGTGGACGGTAAACAAAAGGTCGCTCATTAGCTCGCTTTGTTTGTCCACCAGCATTTGTTCATTTCACCATTGTTATTTGTGTCTCCCAAGATTGCATGAAAACCACCTATTTAGATGATTTTGAGATATTTAGAAAATCTCATGATATTTAGGGAAAAATTGCGATATTTAGAATTTTGTTACGAAAAAAGCAGTGACATCATGTTGTTTTTCTAGGAGGCTACTTCAATGCTAATTAGGGCATGGGCATTTCAGTGACAGAAATTCAAACAAATCTCCACATATGGCCCGGCCTGTTGTAATCAGATTCAGCAATATTCTCCATTTATAATATACCGTAAAATTCCGAAAATAAGCGCCGGGGCTTATATTTTTCAAAGGCCCTTTTTGAGGGGCTTATTTTTGAAGGGGCTTATGTTCGGAGGGGCTTATCTACGGAGGGAAATTTGCGTTTCAAAATCGATTGGGCTAGCCTTATAGTTGGAAGTAAATTTGCGGTTTTTGCTTTGTTTTACTTTGTATTTGAGGGCAATTTTCCAAGTACAAGCCCCCGGGGGGCTTATATTTGGAGGGGCGAGTTAACGGAAGGTTTTTTGCAGGGCGGATAAAGGTTGGGCGGTGAAACGAGCGCGTCCGTGCAAAAAGGTGTGATGCAGTGGACTGGGACTCTGCCTAGAAATGTCACTTGTTTTCGACTTCGGTCAGGGCTTGCGATGTGGTTTGTACATTAGACACTGATTTGTTTTCTTGCACTTCTTCCTCGTTCCTTTCTACTCGTACGCTGTCTCCGAGAGGCAAATATTGCTATTTTTTGCGGGAGGTTTAGTTGGAGTAGACAAACATCTCTTTCAAAGGGTTTCTTTTATTACCTCCATGACTCTACCACTGAATTATATTTTCGTTCTGCTACTCGCCAATTTCGATGTTATTCCAAAACAAGAACAACTAAGTACTGTCTAAAACACGTAGGAAAATCTCATCCATGTCATCCATGGCAAAACTAAAAGACAGCAGATCGTGTTTCATAACTAGATGACGTGTATTTTATAAATGCGTGCAGCTCGTGCAAGGTGAAATTATGCTAATTTCAATCACCATCATCCTTCTTTTTATTTTTGAAAAAACATTTCATACGTCTTTCTGGTTCTTCGAAACTTCAAAATTAGTTTCCTCTCAGTTTTTACTGTTTACCTTGTTTTGTTTTAGAGAGAAAAACGGAGAAAAAACCTGACAACTAACCTCAATAAATTTTGTTTACATGCGGCTGCCGGATTTGCAACGCATTGCGCGAATCGCCATGGCGCGTCGCACCCGAGAAGCAAAGTTTGAAGAAGTACAACGCCACTATATCAATATATATCAATCTAATTTTTTATTATGTTATACAAAATTTTTCCCCCTTTAACATATGTAAAATTTGAGGTTAAGAAGTGTTAAGCTTTTGCAAACGAAACGGCGAAAGACGATTACATGATATTTAGTGGAAGGAGGAGGTTTTCAACACTTTCAAATTAAACTCAAATTTTGGCATTATACGACCAACAAGTTTGACTTATGGACGCAAAGACACAAACATATGAAACTGTTTATTGATATTGTTATGAAACGAATTTATCTATTTAACATTGTAGCCTGAAACTACAGAAAGAAAATAGGATTTCCGGTTTGCAAAAACGAAAATTTCAGGTCTTTCACGAACTCTGCCTGTATTAAAGTGCAGTACCCTAGTCTTCTTAGAGGCTGAGGGGTACTGTAAATAAGGCTGACTTTATATGGAATTGTTTAGAGTTTTGCTGTATGCTGTACAAGAATGACATTTCCTAAAATTTGCTGAAATTTGCATTTTATAGATGACAGGCTATATTTCTGAGTTTATGAAATGAAGCCAGGTATTTTTGAGATATTTAGAACTTGCTCGAGATATTTAGAAAAATATCGGGAATTTCCGGAAACACATTTAGGCGATTTTTCGTGATATTTGTACCTCGGCCCAACCGGGGCCTTCAACAACGGTTTCCACCTAAATGCATTGAACACACTTTTAAGGCTCTCCCGAGTAATTTTAGATATCTAGATATGCATTCTATTAAAAGCGGCGCTATAAAATTTGTATCTGTTCGGTCATCCTAGGAGAACTTGAGTCTTTTCGAAATTGCAAGGGCTTCGGTAGTATTATTTTTCCGAAAATTTTAGATGCGATGTAACGTAATACGAAAGTGACAAATTTTCTGATTCCTCCCTCCATTACATTTTGGAATCAGAAAATTTCAGTTTTCCTTTTTTCTACGCTATACGAAAAAAAGCCTAACCTTGAGAGTGGAATGTGTAAATTAACTAGAAATTTTTAGCCGTTCTCAAATAATAGAAAATTCTGGGCAATATTTACTTCTTCGAACAAATATTTCACTGAAAACAGTAGTTGGGTGCCCCTGTCACACTTATCACCGGTACCCAGAGTAGAAGACTCTTTGTTTGACTTATGGCCAAGCCGTTTATCTTCGCGGAGGTGATTTCAAACCTGTTATAAATGGTTAACTTTATATAGTTAATACGAAAACTCACATAAAGCTGAGCCAACGTGTGATTGTTTAGCAAAACTTCACCCGCTTTAAACTTTAAACTGAGTTCATTCATTAGTTAATGCATCAGTCAATTCCAGCTGCGCTCAGCCCCCCCCCCCCCCTCCCCTCTCCGGGCTGAGCCCCGGGCATTAGCATTTTTTTTGTCTTGGATGGCAAATTCCCGGGGGTGGGGACTCTTGAGCTGTCAAATCCCCCGGGGTGGGGACGAGAAAAGAGTGCAAATGCCCCGTCCTCCGTCAACACAGCAACATGTTTCATTGATCGCACAGTCGAGTAGTGCCATTTTAAGCATTTTAATGTGCGATTTTTTTGTTTCAATTAACGTCCTTCCTTTGTAATAGTGCTATTCTAATATGAGACTTCGCGTCGTGACGACACCAGTTTATGGTTTTAGTATTGTTATAAACTTATTGACATTTCAAAAATTAAAAGTGCGCTGTAAAGTTAACTGCTATGAATAGTTGGAAGTTCTTCTAATAATATCAAGAGAAACTTGATTCAATAACCAAAAACGTTGATTCACGTCGATAGCTCCCAAGTTTCGCTATGTAATTCTGGCTGGATAAGCAATGAAGAAATGCATGCATAAAATCGAGAACATGTCTTTACAAACCTCTTCAATTTTTTCCCATCGTTGACAAATGAGCCAATCTGCTTGTTTTTCAAGTAAAATCCTCTGTGTAGTCAGATTCTGATAAGAAACCTCGTGCGTGTCAAAAGCTCGGGGTTGGCAAATGCCCGGCCCCCGTGCAGCGCAAAATTTGCAAATGCCCCACCCCCGGGACTGACAGGGCGGGCAAATGCCCCGCAGTAGCCCGGGGAGTGGGGCTAGGCGCAGCTGGAAGTGACTGATGCATAAGCTTAAAGGTGGAAATTAAATTTTTAAACAAACTTAACCTAATAAATACTGATTCTACAGCTCGACCAGCACCTCTAAACCGGTTAAAGGTACATGTATATGTAAGAAAAAGCTTCTTTGATCGCACTAAGATTTGTGTACGTTATAAAAGCTTAACTAAGTTTGAATTTCATGACTTCTTGTGTCTGATGGTATCATTGCGCTCCAAGCCGGCTTTCTTGCCACCAAGAAACGACCAACAACTGTTATCGCTTGGCTACAGTTACAAAGATTTGCTCCTCCTTAACCACAATAAAGTAATGTTTAAGTAAATTCGTCTACGTAACATCGAAGAAAAGTCGCCCAAATTCCAGCACATTGCTCTTTTTTAATTTCTCAGTCATCTTTCTGCAAACTTACTGATGATCAAAACAATGAAAAACCTCGATGGGATGGTCAAAAACAATTTCCTTGTTCCCTGGTTTACGTAACATTCCTTTCCATGAGTTGCATTTCTGACGTATTCGTAGAATTTCTCCTTCGTTGGCATTCTCAAATATGAGTTTAACAGATGGTCTCAGTGAATTTCACTTCGCACGGGTGCTTCGCACACTGGCGCGACGAGAATGGGTAGGGTAACACGAAAATGGTAAACAGGTGATGTCACGGACATGCCTACACTCTTTTTTTTTTTATAAGAATGTTGTTTTTCTGTCCCAGGCTGAATATTCTTATTTTTCTGCCGATTTTAGGCTGAAAATATTCTTGTATTATTCTTAAATTATAGCTTATGACATTTCCGTTTTAGAATTTATTGGGGTATCAATTACAAGTGTTTGGTATCTAGATCTGTATCGCACAGAAATAGCGTGATGGAAACGAAAGTACCCGATTTTGTTTCAACTATGTCAAGGACAATTGTTGGCTAGTTTTGCCGTTCAGAGAAAGGAATAATTTTATACGGTTAAGTTAAAAACATAAAATTGTATTGTATTTACAGATGTTTCAACACACAAAATTATATCTATCCTTTTCAAAATCTCAGCCTCGGCTTTATTCTTAAAATATTCTTAAAATTTCGCAAATTTCAGCCTCGATATTCTTATAAAATATATTCTTATAAAAAAAAAAAGAGTGTAGTACGTTATTCAGCCCTGTCGCGCGAGAAAAAACCTCTGGTACCCAGCAGGGTACCCCAGGGTAATTTCCCAAGCGATGATGAGAGTAACTGAGATATCTAAAAAGTCGCCAGAAAGCACTGATAAATCTTTTAAAACCGGTTATAACTAACTCAATTTTTTTTACGAAATGACACAACTCGCTTTTTCATGTCAAATAAAGCGAATACCAAACACTTGCATAAATACATAATCATAAATAATTAGGGTTTTACCCCTTTTCCGTGAACCGGTGGAATCAGTAGGGAGCCGCCGGTTGACGTCACACGATAATTTCCTTTGGGAGTTAGAATTCTGTCATAATCCGAGCCAAGCACATTAGGGGCCGACCATTTAACTCGAGGGGGGTGGGTGATTTCTGGTCATCAAGAATTTTTTTTCTAGCAATCTGGTGGGCAGGATATTTTTTCCCTTTTTTTTCCCATAAGCTTTCTCTTACATTTGCGCTGAATGTAATTTTTTTCTTCCGACAAGCGCTTGCAGAAATTTTTTTTTCAAATTTACCCACCACCCCTGCTCCCCGCCCCTCAAGTGTTAAATGGTCAGCCCCTTAGCGAAAGTGTTGCGGCAATCACCTCTTTCCGGTGTCAAAGTTGCAATTATTCTTAGCTGAGTGATGTTAATATGTCACGTAATTGACAAATAAGAATAAAGATAAGTTATAGTGGGTAAAACAAGATCATCTCTCTCCTGACTCGTCCCCAGTCGTCTCTCTCTCTCTTTTTTTCTATTGTCCGCTTTCTTAACGCGAGGCTGTGACAGGCGGACTCTTTCGGGAACAAATGTCCTTGCGTTACATGTTCAGTTGACAAGAGCTACGGCTGCTTTACAACTAATCCTTTGCGAGGCGGGATACAGGTCTCCAGTGCAAATCGCCAGTCCTCAGTCTCGTGAAATTTCAACAGAATGTCAAAAACTGAAACAAAAGAGAACAAAATGGATACAATACAATTATATCACATGTTAGACAAAGAGCCTGAAGCACTGCGTGACGACACAAATAACCACTGTGCAAGGCACTACAACCGAAACACTCTGCTCTCAACCATTGTGCAACTACGTTACCCAGGAGGGCCACTAAATTCTCTACGGGGTGGTTTAAGTGATGACTTGAAGGACAAACATTGAATGAAAATAATAAAACTAATTTACAAATATTAAAAAGGGTAAAAGCAGTAAAAAAAAAAGGTAAAAAGGTAAAAACGGGTAAAAAAAAATGTAATATTAGTAAATGTAATATTAGAAAAGGGTCTGACGATATAAAAAATTATGAAATGGGAAAGCTATCTAAGCCAGCATAACCATCCTTTATAAAATTACAATAGTTCTGTTTGAATGCGTTAATACAGGTGCTAGATCTTATATTAATGGGTAGAGAGTGGCGAAGTTTTGCGGCTGTAACAAGAAAAGTTTTTCCACCTTCTGTGTCATGGTTATACCCAGGACAGCGTAAAGTTATCACCATAGCGTGAAGTTCTGGTCGACATGTCGCTGTTACGCACCAATCTACTACCTAAGTACTCTGGGAATTGTCCAGCATTTAAGCATTTGTAGAAAAAGGATAATTTATTTACATTGATCTCGTCATAAAAGGGTAGCCAGTCCAGTCTCTTGAATAGGGTTACAGTACGTTGGTCTCGCGTTTTTTGGCCTAAAATAACACGAGCTGCTCTTTTCTGAAGACGAAAAATTCGTCTAATATTACATTTTGATGTTGAATATATTTATATAGATATTTGCGCCATATAAGTTTTGAAATTAATTAATTAATTAATTGAACTCCAGACTGCTCCGCCGTATAGGAATACAGGCTTAATAGTTGTGTTGTAAGAAAGTATGCGCTCGTTTAGAGGAAGATATTGTCTGATCGATCTAAGACCTACACGTTTTGTCAGTTTCTTACATAGTTGTTCGACATGTTCATTCCGGTCAAAGAATTGATTATCGCCCTCAGTAACAAAGAAAAAAAAATTAGGGCAACTTATTTGAAAAGTGTCTAACTTGTCAATCGATTAAAGCCAATCATTTCACCTCAAAATAGCAGGTCAGATTGAAATTAGCAATGGTTTGTCTAAACACCGTCAAAACTTGATTTCGGCAAGAGAGACAAAGTTGAGTAAAGTTCTTTAACTAATGAAACAACGCGACTGGCGAGGCTTAAGCGCCGGACCTACAGATCCGGAGTTCGAGGTGTTAACCACTCGGCCACACACTCCTCCACTGCCTCACCCCATGCTAAATGCTAAACCAATGGAAGAATGATTGGGTACAAGCTTTGAAAAAGATAAATTCAACGATTAGGAATGCAGTATACTGTTTATTTTTCTTTTCCCGACTTGTCACGGGCTTAACACATGCTTTGTGTTATCGTGGATAAAATTATTTAGAATGATCTAAAGGAAAACAAAAATTACTTCGAGTTATTGGGAGTCGAGTATACCTTGGTTTACTGTAAGCACTTTTGAAAAGGAGTGGTTTCCGGGTTTGCTCTTTCTTTCCATGTACTCTTCAATGGGAAGCCGTGCTGTGTTCACATTCTTAGCTTCAGCTCGCGACTTGGTCCTGTCCTTAAACATCGAGGCGGATATAAGTAAAATTTCTTCTAGGTATGTGCATATTAGCATATCAACTCGTTAATGTGCAAAGCATAATAGATAAATGGCTATTATCACATTTGAGGTTGCGGTCAAAAATTTCTGAGAGTGGGTTTTGAAGGTAAGCAAGCGAGTTTCCTTGGTTCGCTTCGCTTCTGTATTAATTTCAGTTTAAGATTCAGTGTATTCAGTTTGTTAGCAAATATATTAGTAATTTCACGACAATATAGAAAAGCAAGCTAGCAAACAATTTACGTGGTCAATAAGCAGCACAAAAACCAACACCAATCAGTGTTCTACACATTAAGAATCAGTAAAGGAAATGCTTTCAATCATGATTTAAAAAGACGGATATGGTAGTAGCACTATCTATATTTAGTATATACTCAATATAAACCATAGAAAGTACATTTAAGGTGACTCGACCCAGTTTTTTTGGGGGGGTACCACCCTACTTTGAAGCTCTCTGGCATCCCCACCTTTACTTTTATCGTAAGTCTAACACATAGAATGGATAACATATAGATCAATCTACAATATGACATAAAATGTTTGGCGATCGGAGTAAATGTCACGTGGTTACAATGCCACGCCCCTTTGAGGTCTGAGTCGAAAATCTGCTGTTGCCGGCATTTTTTCGTGAAAATCTCTCGGCTACACATAGTGCGCATTAGTGCCTTGCGCTGAACAGAGTTTCACCAAAATCGCAAAGACCCAATTCGAGAAATTCAGCGGTTTCCAAATTTAGGTCATAATTTATGCGAAAATGATAAGCAAACTTTACACGTATTATATCTAATAAACTATGAGATTCATCTCTGTATATTGGGCATCCTTATAACAGATGGGTCCTTGCAAGTCAGCAAAACGCTTTAGGGCCTTGTAAATACGCGCGATTTCGAGCAAAGCAAACATATAGAAGTTATAGTTTTCGCTATTTGTTGACGTTTGTTAGCGTTTAAGAGTCAATCTCACCAAAAAAGCATTTTCTTAAAAATTCGTAGTTTTTTTTCCTTCACATTTTTTCAGGGCCACAATTGATTAACTAACTACCCGGACGCTGAATTTCATGGTCATTGAAAAACTGTGACATTATCTTCTATAAGCCCAAACTTGAGTAAACATTGAAGATTTTTAGCGTTTTGGCTGAGTTTGTGCTTTGGGAATTGTCTATCGTTTCTAGTCTGTCATGATACAGCATTCTTGTTCAGCACGCGTGCAATGACCGCGCTTGGCTGACTTCCGAATGCTCAGTGAGATATGATAATTTTAGTACAGGGAGACAGGCCATCGCGTGATACAAAGAGGTTTAACTCACAATTTTTAATCAATTCTCGTGCTTCTTGCGCCTTTGCAAAAAAATCAAGAAGTTCTACACACTAAATCTACTTACTATTAAAAAAATATCATTTTTCATAGGTTTAATGCAAGCCAATAATTAAACCAACTCGTGACGGGAATCCCTTCTATTTTCTTATACTAACTTATCATATCTCGGTGAGCATTCGGAAGTCAGCCAAGCGTGGTCATTGCACGCGTGCTGAACAAGAATGCTGTATAATGACAGACTAGAAACAATAGACAACTCCCAAAGCACAAACTCAGCCAAAACGCTAAAAATCTTCAATGTTTACTCAAGTTTGGGCTAAAAGAAGGTAATGTCACAGTTTTTCAATGACCATGAAATTCAGAGTACGGGTAGTTAGTTAATCAATTGTGGCCCTGGAAAAATTTGGAGGAAAAAAAACGACGAATTTTTAAGAAAATGCTTTTTTCGTGAGAAAGACTCTTAAACGCTGACAAACGTCAACAAATAGCGAAAACTGTAATTTCTATATGTTTGCTTTGCTCGAAATCGCGCGCATTTACAAGGCCCTAAAGCGTTTTGCTGACTTGCAAGGACCCATCTGTTATAAGGATGCCCAAAATACAGAGATGAATCTCATAGTTTATTAGATATAATACGTGTAAAGTTTGCTTATCATTTTCCCATAAATTATGACCTAAATTTGAAAACCGCTGAATTTCTCGAATTGGGTCTTTGCGATTTTGGTGAAACTCTGTTCAGCGCAAGGCACTAATGGGCACTATGTGTAGCCGAGAGATTTTCCCGAAAAAATGCCGGCAACAGCAGATTTTCGACTCAGACCTCAAAGGGGCGTGGCATTGTAACCATGGGACATTTACTCCGATCGCCAAACATTTTATGTCATATTGTAGATTGATCTATATGTTATCCATTCTATGTGTTAGACTTACGATAAAAGTAAAGGTGGCGATGCCAGAGAGCTTCAAAGTAGGGTGGTACCCCCCCCCAAAAACTGGGTCGAGTCACCTTAAGCATTTGGATATGATCACATATGCCTGGCAAATAATAAAATTACAAATAACATTTCTTATAAGTTATATGAATAAGATGAACTAAAATCAGCAGATGCAGGTCACCACAAACTTGTCGAGGGTTTGAAGAATATTGTCAATAGCTGTCTTAATCCGCCGGAGTACGTAATTCTTACCTTGAGGACGTGATGATCTACAAGCCCGCCTATGATGTAAACTTTATCATTGTTAAGTTTCTCGAGAACTGAAACATTAAAGAAAAGCATATCAACTTTCGTTCAATCCTTGGTAAAAAAGGCTTTTTACAGCCAAAGCAGGTCAAGCGTTCCCGTCGCTAATGAAGTAATGAGTTCATTAATGGAAAAGTGATTTTGTTTGTTGATTCAATAATCCATTCATAAAATGAACAATCCAACATTCATATTCAGCCCTTATTCAATAATCGAATGCTGATTCGATTACTGAAAAAATTACACTTTCCACAAGTTGACCTCAGAATTTGTTTTTTCTTCTTTTTTTTCTAGAGTCGAGTGCAGGCAAGTTCTGAAGTTCAAACACAAACAAACTGTTACTTGTTCGCCATTTTGCTGCCAGTAATCAATGCAACAGACCTGACCTCTTAGAAAACACGATGGTCAAACTGAGGTCAGTGTATGTGCGGTGATTGGCAGATTTCGATCCTCGGCCTTTGTCAGTTTTTTTGCGTTTGCGGTCTGTCTATTCTAGCCGTTATTTTGATTAAAGGCAATGAAAAACGCAATCGTAAACGGTAGGAAAAGGGAAGCAAATACGATTGAACACAACAGACAAGAATAAAGAACAGGTAGATTTAACCCAAATCAACATTTAATTATTGAATCGAGGTCAGATTTGACTATTGGATTATTCCTTTTTATGAATGGATTATTGAATCAACAAACCAAATCAGTTTTCCATTCATGAATTTTTTAGTCCACTAGCGACAGGAACGCATGACATGCTTTGACTGTAAAAAAATGCCAGTAGAGAGGAGACGTCGTTTGTCACGTTGCCATGGTAGCAAAATTTCTGGATCACAACAAACCGTGGTCCTAGCCGATAAAAAGAACGAAAAAATTGCCATGTACGACTTTGTTCCTGTGCATGATTGCATATACAGGAACAAAACGGTACTTTTCTTCCATCGTTCGACAATGCGAATGGCCGTCTCTATCAACGAAAGATTGTTGACATGCAAAAATTTTAATGTCATAGTAATGTGACGTAACACTTCTCCTCTCTATTGATTTTCCTTCGATTGGTTGAGTATTCTTTCTAATTACTTTTGTTTATAGCCTTATATGTGACAAAAACGTACTGGAACACAAAAAAATGTATTACCCTCGTGGAATTGGTTTTGATTTATACTACCATACTTTGGATTAGGGAGGACGACAGTCGAGTTGTATTTCTTTTTTTAAGTATCGTTAACTGCCACTTATAAGACCCCCTTCCCCGCCCCCCACCTATCTACACCTGTACTTGAGACCGAAAAAATCTAAGGCCAGGATATAAAGCGCCCTCTGGCTCCGATAGTAAGCCAATTTGCGGTATCGTAATAAGCCGTGGGTTCAAGACAATTCCAGATAATAAATACCATATCATACCTTGGGGGGAGTCTGGTGTAAGATATACAATGTCTTCGACGTCAAACACTTCTAAGAAACTCTCTTCCGTCCTGTGCACCTCAAATAATACAAAAAAAGTATTGGAAAGATATACAGCCTATTTTCAGCAAATTGGTAAAAGAAGTAAAAGTTGCATTATCAAAGCAAATAAGGGATGATTTATCAGTTTTGTTTGTGAGTTAAATTATTCATGTGCTTATTCATAAGGAATCTGGCTCTAACTAGAAATACTGTAATAACACTTTCTTAAACTTTCAGCCTGAAAATAAAGGCTCACGTTCTTCACGTTTACTGTTTCCCTTTTAGCTCCCCTGTATACTCGATATTATTTTGAAATTTTGGTCAATTTGTTGTGTAGCTAATGGCTTAAAGTTAAAATTGCCTGCAAATTTTTTTTCACACTTGCTATAACGGCTGTCAACATGAGACTACATTGTTACGCTCTGACGTCATAGATTTTGCAATGTTGCCCGCTCAGAGATTTTGGGGGGAAACAGTTTCATTGTTAGATGTCATGAGACTTCGAAGTAACCAATCAGATCAGGTTGTTAGGGGTTGTAAAACTTTCCTGCAGAAAGGAGAGACTAGTTCTAATTCTTGCAACACAATCTGTACATGTTGCGCGTTTTACCGGCCCAAGGCAAACTTATTTTGGTGTTTTGTAGCAAATGACGCAACTCCAGTGTATGGCCTGACTCCCGCGTATCAAAAGTCAGAATTCACGCAACTTGAAACAACCTGATTTGTTCGGTTGCAAAACAAGTTTGATCCGCAGGTGATAAAACGCACAACATAGCTCTTCAACTGGTTTTGAAGCAATGTTGCAAAAAAAGTTGCACGTTAGTGTTGCCCATTTTACCGTAGCTTACGTAAAAGTGATAATGTTGTAGCTGGATCTGCTTTGGACGAAGCAGGAAATCTGGGTATTAGATTACTTTCATGTGGCTTCAAACATGAAACTAGCGGTTTCATTTGACTTCTACCAATTTACTTACCAAAAGCTTGTTGAAATCTAGCGACTGTCTGACACACTCGCGGTACACTCTACCATTTGTGTCCAGTCCCGTCAGATGGAGAAAAACAGGGGATACTGATTTTATGTTAGAACCATATAGCTGTCTCACTTGAGCTGCAAGTTTGGTCACTTCCTGTAAATGGTAACACAGAGTCATTTACCAGGCATGATGATGCCAGCTCCAATTTAGTCTCTGGAACTGTCACTTCTACGAAAAACATGTTATATAACATAATTGTAATGTAACGAACATGGAGCGGACAAGATTCCAACTGAAAGCAATTCCGAGTACAGGCAGTGCGCTCTAACAATTCAATTGCTGAGGTGCTACGATAACCACTGTAAACAAGACGCTGTCAAAACGTAATTTATGTCGCTAGCGTGAACTAAACGGCAGGGGTATTTTGCAGAATTCCGAACACCTAATGGAGAAGGTCGAACGACTTTGAGTTTAGTGATTGGGTTTAGGAAACCGCTGAGTGAATCAGGTTCCATCTAGGTCAATAATACTGGGAAAACTGATCTGAAACTTGATTCACTCAGTTTGCGGAAACATTGAAGAACAGTTCCCCAAAAAATCTGTCGACCAACAATGGGCCGACAGGCGGTCGACAAACGGCCGACAAGCGGCCGACTATTGGTCAACAGTCACCCTAATCACTAAACTTCAGAGACATTCGGCGTTCTGCAAAATACCCCTGCCGTGGACTAAAGGCAAATTTGAGTTCGCCACGAATCTCAGAAAGAAAGTCAGAAGAGAACTTGAACAATATTCAGACTTTGAAGTGGTTCTGCGTGTGTAGATTGGCGACAGTATAAGCCACGCTCTCAAAAATTCTCAGACTAACGGAGCTGACAAAGTGAAGACCATTTAAGCAGAAAAAACATGCTAGTGCGGGGAATGAAAATCATCAAACTGTCGGAGGAAAACTTTGTTCACCTTGTTGCTCATGTCTTCTGATAACGTAAAATCTATGGCTATTCTCTGGCCGCCATTCTTCATTGCATTTTCTACTCTCTCTTTTTGAATTTTCTTCTTTAACAATTTTGGCACGTGGTCTTCTTCTAATGGAGGAATAAAAATACAGTTTAAATCCAACACCAGAGCTTTCAGGCCTAAAAGAATTAACTATTGTTGTGTCATAACGTGTGTGGGAACTGATAAGAACATCTTTGGTAATTTGCTAATAAAAAATAAAGATGTTCAGAAGAAACGTTTCCACGCTTGAAAACTCTACACTCAAGTCCCTTATGCAACGACCTCTGCGAAGCAATCAGTTTTACAAAACAGTATTTGACAACGTTTTAGTGACATGAAACTCCTCGTATTGTAGTTTTTGGTAGGAACCGACTGTAGTTCGACACTAGTAAGCATTTACCTTCGCTAAGTAACCTCTACCTCTTGAAATTTTAAGTGATAATTTCCTTGCAGGGGATTTAACTCACCAAAATCTACCCCAGTAGCTAGGTCTCTCTTTTGCCCCTTTTTAATTGTCAACGAGGTTGTTACCTAAATTTATACTGTCTCTTATTATTCCCTCATGAAACTTTACAACATGTACTACAGTAAATTATGTACCTTTTAGTGTGACTGGTTCAATTTCACATTTCCTGTTCTCCTGTTTCTCCTCCCGCCTTCGTTTAAAGGTTTCCTGCAAAAAACAAACAAACAAACAACCAAAAAAAGATCAACAAATAGTCTGAGAATTCTAAGTTTTATACCCACCTCCTAACTTTATTCATGGGTATACGGTACATGTAATCTAATACCTTCTTTCTTTTCAGTCTTAGCAAGGACTTCATCTCACTCTTCTGAGGACAAAAAAAAGTTAGAAAAATACTATTAGCTACTATTAGCCCTTGCAATAGTATTTACAAATAAAAATAATTTATTAATAATAACAATATTAATAATAATATAAATTATTTTTTTATTGTCATCAAAAATACTAACTTTTCCCCCATCACAAAATTTATATTCAGTGGGTTTATCACCATATTGTTCAAATGATTTCACGTACATATGTCTAAAACACATGACTTCAATATACCGAGTTATTAGAAGACACATACTTTCTGAACAAATTATTCTCAAGTAGGGATGTTAATAGTAGACTGGGAAAACAGCTGACATTTTGCAATGCCACCACTGGTTTCCGCACAAAATAACATCTGAGGAACGAGCCCAGAAATTCCATACTGATGTTGTGTCACAACCTAGATCTGGGTAATGCTTCTGATTGGCTGAAGCAAAATTCCCTTGTGGCACTACATTATCAGTATGGAATTTCTACTTTTCTTCCTGAGACATCATTTGGTGGGAAAATGTTGGCAGTTTTTTCAGGCTAGGAGAGTGAGTTTTCTGTGTGTCACAGACTACAATGTACATGTATGTATAAAAAGAGACTAAGAGAAACTGCCCTAAGTAGAGATTAAAGAGAGTGTGGAAAAGTTTTAAACGACTCTTGAAACTTAATAATTTGGCAGACTTACAGAAAGACGTGACATTTCTTTCTTTAATTCACCTATCAGCATCTGAATTTCACCTAAGTTTTCTATATCTTCCATTCGTGTGGTAACTCCATGAAACCTGGAAAGACTAAAAAGGACCATCACGTTTGAGGTCATGCATGTTTAATGGTAACCAAATATTGATTTGGAGAAGTACAATGTATCTGTGATCCTCTACTGCATGGACTGTTAATTGAAAATAACGCTTATGCAAAATAATAGAAGAAAATAAAGAGTATTATGGTATTTTTGAATAAGTCCTTCATGAATAAAGTTAGAGACAACAGTGATAAACTTTGAAAAACTGAACGTATTTCCTGTCATCACTTCTTCAGGCCAAGTTTCCAGTGGCTGAATTAAATTTGCTAAATTGCTGGACACAGTCCCTTCAAGTGGATTCTCTCATTACAGAATGTAATTTTTAAGATCTCCTTACTAGTATCCACAGAAATTGATGAGATGTTGTTTGATATTAGGAAGAGGTGTATTGTAAACTTCACACAACTCCAGGTACTGATCAACCACATCCAAAACTGTTGGCTGTTTCTTACAAAACAGTGCTGGATTGGCATCTAAAGAGTCTTTGAAAAATAAACAGAACACAATGTTATTAAAAGACATGAATTATTATGGAAAACTAAAGTCAGAAGGGGTTACAGGCACATTGTTTAGTTCCCAGACCAGTTAAATGTACATGGACTTTCATTCTAAGAATGTGTAGACTACGAGCAGTCTCTCTTTTTTCTCGGTCCGTCGAGCAAAATGCCTGAGACACCTTGTTTCTCACGTCTCGCGAAGACACTCAATGCACGCATGTGCGTACACTCCCCTTACTAAATCTGTAGAGACTGCTCGAAGTCTAAAGAATGTGATTTAGGTATGCGCAATACAAGTTGCTCCAAGACACATGCCCCCTTACTGTCTGAGTGGCAACAACAGCTTCACAGGTCACACATCAATGTACATTTATGTAAGGAAACAGTCTTCATGCTGGAGCAACCAACATGGCTATTCTTATTGATTTAATTTTTTTGCTTTGGCTATTTGTCGACAGTCTAGAGAAACCTAACAAGTAAGTAATGAATAGCAATTAGCTGCAGAGGTCTGTGGCTATTATCTATAAGATGCACTGAATAAAAAAAATGAATATCTAGTTGTTAAAGGAAAAATAGATTGGCAAGCAAAAATGTTGAGGCAGGAGCAATGGTCCTCAAAACTGAAAAGTAAAATTGAAGTCAAGTTTCCAAATTGCAGTCTCATTTCTTGAACAATCCACTGGGCTTTGCAAGTTAACTTTTATGGGAAACTGTTAAGTCTCGCATTTTAAAACAAAAGAAAAATGTTTCATCAGTATGTCCCCTGAAATGTTACATATATACCCAGATCTTGGAGCTAAGATACATGTACCTTCTTGACAATACTAACACTAGAACACATGCTGATGACTGAAATAATCCTTACCTGACACAGCTATACCGTGAACTCTAGTGTATTCTATGCATCTATCAATTTCCCACAAACTAGATGAGCCCACATCAAGGATGAATGGCACAGAAACAGAGTCACTAGACAAAATGAAAATTAAGCAACAAGACATGAAATATTTATCTTATAATAATATTATTCCATACAACTGTCAATAATATGTACCAAAAAAGAAACAACTTTATATGTCCCCAAAACTCTGGGGAATATTTCAGAGAACAAACATGACATTTAATGTAAAAGTTCCAGCAAAAAGTTTGTTAAAATTTGGAGGCTGCCACCAAGAAAATAACTGGTGTCATGCTTATACATGAAAAAGCCAGAGGAAGTACACTGTCCCTGGCCTTTAGTGACACCCATAGTATTTGGTTGGGTTGTTTCCACAAGCGAAAAGGGGCAGGCCATGGAAGGAAACATGCATTTAGTTTTTTTTTCATCAGTGGTGCTCAAGGTACTCTCATTACCAGATGGTCTTGACTGCATCCCAGTCATTTTTGGTGACAAGAAAATTAACCTTCTCTGGTCTGTGTTTGTGTAACAGTATAATCTGAAAAAAAGGAAAAAAACAACATGAAGCTAAACAGCAGTTATAAATACCCTCATCAAATGAGCAAAAATAAAAAAATATGTTTTAAAGCTCATTTGAAATCCTGCGAACCTTAAAAGAATATTATAGCTGTCCTTCACTTAAAATTACCTGACAGCCTGCTTCTTGAAGGGATTTTCCTTTCCTTATAGTATCATCAATTGTTTGCCGACTAAAAGGAAGCTTACAAAGAAGAGGTGTTTCACACTCTTGGTTGATTTGTTGGATACAGCTAACCCAAGATTTCCATCTGTCATGTTCATCTGTTGAGCACGAAATAGAACTGGAGCTGAAGTCACAGACGTCAACTGCATCACAAATGTCTCTTAGTTCCTTCACTGCTTGCACAAGACTGTCCATATTCCCTGGTTGCAGCTAACAAAATTATCAATCAATTATTACTCAGCATAGTTAAGCTTTAACACTAAATATACGTTTTTTTCAGTCTCCTAATAATTTAAATCAAAGCTAACCTCAGCTCCCTTTCATTGGGGCAGTGGTGAGAGCAATCGCCTCTAGCAGCCCGTAACCCAGAGTGAGCAACTCCCATACTAGGCCTATGTCACAGCTTTTTTACAGACCAGTTTAGGGCAGTTTTTCCTGCTAAAATAGAATCTCCACCATGTCTATAAGCGCATTCAAAGTATAAGATATCAAAAAGGAAAACTAAACGTTATTAAAAGCCAAAAAGTATCATTTTTAGGTCTGTAGGTTTTACTGACTGGTTTGTGGAATTTAGAAGATATTCAAAATTCATGCAAAGACTGTTCTAAAAATAAACTGTTCCACGAAATCGCTGTGACACAGGCACATGGAAGTTGCTCGCTCCGGGTTATGGGCTCCTGTCGCCTCTCACCAGTGTTGGAGTTTGTTGTTAGTTCTGTCTCTTGTTCTAAGAGGTTTTTCTCCAGGTACTTGGGTTTCTGCTCACCTCAATCAGGAAAGGTTAATGAAGAACCACTATGTGTATGTACTGCTACTGAATTGTTATTTATTTATTTATTCATTTACCTATCCATCTATTTATTTATTGATTTGTTATAATTATCAGTTGACTCCTAGTCAAGCACAGTATTTTTACCTCTGATTTTCCTGAACCTCCTAGGCACTTGGTCTATTTCTGTGTGGGGTGGGGTGGGATGGTTTTGATGAGTTGAACTGAGTGGCATTGGAGGAAGGGGGTAAGTACAATCTACTGCATAATGCAGGTATCAATGTGTGGACCGGGAGGGCGGGCTGTATGGGGTATACGTGAAGCATCCGAATTTCTTTTTTTTTGGGGGGGGGGGGGGTGGTGGGGTTCAAATTTCCGACCCTTGGGCCTTGAAAATAGTTCAAACGTGATAAAATGTCCTGAGGGGACAAAGGAAGTGTTCAAATTATTTATTATTATTTATTTATTATTTGTATTGCGCCTTTCCTATGCCCGTACCAACCCCATTCCCCCCCCCCCCCTCCCCGGTTCTTAATGTTGATTTTCCTACATAAAGAGAGAATTTACATCCCCAAATTGGTATCTTTGTACAACATGCTACTGTAGAAACCTAAAAAAACACCACCATAAATGTTACTTCGTCTTACCTGGACGATTAAAGGACGATCAGCATGCCCCTTTGTTGCGTTCCCGAATAGATTGTTTGTATTTCCAACACAGTCCACCGCTGTTACAGAACGGGTAAAGCACAGATGAACACCTAAATTCCTCAAAAGTATCCTCCAAGATAAATCTTCTAAATTGGAAAACGGTGATGCAATATACCGGCAGTTAGAAAGAAACTTTAACGTTGACATATTAAAAGGAAAGCTCAAAGAGATTATTGATCACAATTTTGATTTGCCGCTTTCGCCAAGCTTTCGCCGCCATTTTGATGTTTTCCGTCCCAGTTTCCCTCGACCTCTCTCTCTAGGCCTGGTAAGGAACAGCAACAGACGACAGGATCGGAAAACCTCCGGAAACCTCCCCGCCATATTTCAGATTTCTTTATTTACTGTTATGTCTACCAAATTTTCAAGGTTAATTTCTGAATAAGAGGAACTATTTTTAATTCAAGATAACTTCCCTAGTAAGATATGAAGTTTACAGAGCATCTGAGTGCTCATTTAACCCCAGAATGGCGGAGTCAATACATCCGATATGAGGTAAGCTTGAAGCTACCGCAAAAATCTTGTGTATTTCAAGCTTTATTCTAGTGTAAAAGTTTTGTTATGGGCTCGGCTTTGTGCCGTCTTAGCTTTTGTATTTGTGTCTATAAATATAATTTAGAGTTAGCAGTTCCTGTTTCAGGAAAATTGTTTTTACCCTAGCCTTGCTACAATCTCGTGCCGGTAATATCCCTGCACCTTAAAGCTTAATATTATCATGTGATTTTGTTTTTTTTTTTTTTTTTATAAACCGCAGCAACTCAAAGAAGTGTTGTATGATGGCCTAGACAAGATGCCATTAAAGGATGGTAAGAAATAACTTCAGTTTTTTGTTTGTGCATGGGGCTTTAGTATGGAAGGTGTATGTAATTAATATAAATACATGTACATATTAAGCTTAAATACTCCTGTACACCCTGTGTACACAATGTTGCTCCTCGTCTAGACGGGGAGCAACATTTACAGAAATACGTAGTAATGCATACCTGCAAAATTTTTCCAAGTCGAATATGTGAAAGCTTAATCTCCAAAGAAATGACAACCCAGATTTCTGACATCATTTCCTCAAAAATAATGTATAATTTACATCAGAACATTACTGATTGTTTATTCATCTGATGACATATCTGTTGATTACTGAGGGTGTCTGAAACCTCTGAAACTTTAAGATGGATATACTATGTTTTTCCTTGTACTGTTTCCGTGTACTATTACTAGTTAGAATATAATTTTTGGTGTCTATATAGAGGCCAAGTAAACAAATGTTATCTTGTTGGCCCATAGTTCCTATGAATATTTATGTACACAGCAACTAAATAACAAATAATAAAGCAAATTCTTGTAAGTTATAGAACAAGTACACACACAACTAAAAAAACTAAAGGAGAGAAAAAAAAGAAAAAACAAAATAAAATTGAAATTGAATCAAGTGGATAATAGATAACAGTAATAAAGCATATAGTTTATAAAAGCTGCATAAAAATATGTGTGTCTATTTATTTTGATTACTTAATGTCAATTTTAGGCAGCCTAATGAGCATTTGAAATGTTCATAAATGCTTGATAAAGTAAAATTTAGCCAAGGATTCAGAGACACATCTGTCATGACCAAAGCCAGGTGTCTTAACACTGATGTGTGATTACACTTTAGTTGTTCATGCATTTAGAAAATGTGGGACTTGTAAATCTTTCTGTCTCAGACTTTTGAACTTTTCCCAGTGTGCAAAGAAAGTTGTGTCCAATAGCCCGGAGCTAGTGGATTTTGCTATCGAGTCTAGTGATTTTTGTTCTTAAATTGCTGGATGGGCAAGTACTGTTTTTTGGGGAAATTCAAATAACAGAAGGAATGTAATCAATCCTTCTAATCAAAAAGGGTTTTGGGGCTAGTTAAAATGACTTGTGGGCTAGTACATGCTAGCTACAGCTTGCCAGAATAGTAGGCTGTAAAACTGACGTTCTTTGCACCCTGTTTTCCTTGCAAGGTGGAAACAAGGGTCTCCATGTAATAATTCAAGATTATATTTTCCATTTTGTGACTCCTCCTGTAAATTTCATTAAGCTGACTGAAAACAATAGGGCCATTTATACAAAGAAAAATAAGACGCATCTTAAATAAGACGCAAACTTTCCATATAAACAGCACATTTCATCTAAGATAAGACGCGCCTTAGCTAAGCCGCATCTTATTTTAGAACAGCCCTAAACACTTGTTCTTAGATAAGACGCGTCTTAGCTAAGACGAGAAAAACTTCATCTAAATGACCTTTGTGTCTTACATAAGACGCATAGTACTCACGCGTAAATTTTTGGTACGCCATGTTGGATTGCTGTTGCTACGGGCAATATTCACATGAAAACGAGTCAAGAACAGAAATAAAACGCAAACCATTTATATGAGCTGTTCTCATCTTAGATAAGACATGCTCATAAAAATGGTACAGCTCTCGTCTTATTTAAGACACATCTTATGTAAGACTCGTCATATTTTTCCTGGTATAAATGGCCCTAATACATGTGTAATACTCTGTAACTACAAAAATTATCACTGGCTATTATGTACCTACACTGTAGTGGCACTGATACACTGAACAGCAGTCACTGGAAAGAAAATTAAAGACAGGAAAAGACACTTGAGCAAATTACAAGCCCACCAAAAGGAAAAGAGAGCTTAAGAGTAACCAGCGAAAAAATTGTTCTGCCAGGTGTACAAAACTGGTAGGCAGGCTTGAGAATGAAGTTTTTGACCTGCAGTTATTAAAGCCCTGCCGAAATTAAGGCTGATGAGATTAAGTTGGAAGCTCGACATGTTAGTTCTCTCACCTTGTCTCACCTTATTAACTTTGCCTTAATAATGAATTATGAAGTGAATTAACGCCCAACATTGAGTCACTGTTCTTTTTTTTTCACAGAAAACCCTGACTCAGTTGTGCAGAGTTATTTCTCCAAGTTTGAGGAGCAGTGGTTTAGCTACTGTAATGAGGAACTAGAAAAAATAAATACATTCTTTGCAGGTACATTTCAATTTTCTGCCACAGTTGAAGTATCCCACATTCTGTAAGAAGCCAAGGCTTTTCTTTTTATGGGGAATCTCATCAAGCAAAAAAGTTTTAGGCAACTCTCCTTTCTTGCCCAGACATAATGTATGTTGTACAGATCAATTTTAGAAGGAAATATAGAAAGAAAAATAAGATTATGGTACTAGCAATGTTATTACCATTTATATAGAAAATAAGAGAGGTCCCAGACAAGAAGTAAACTTCTCAGTTGAAAGTGATTATCCTTTTATAAAATGTTTCATCTTCTAGGAGATATGATGTTACTGACATATTTTGTTGCCTTGATTATAAAGCACAATAAATACACTGTCAAGGATACAGTCTCACATGAGGATCAGCTTATTAGTATTTTTGCTGGTTTCACTCTAATACAGCAAATGTATGTCATCAAAAATCCAAATCCAAATCCTTCAATCAGTAAGTTTAGAATCTGGGAAAGAAGATAAAATGTAAATAACCAAACATTCTTGGTATTAGGCTCAGATCTATGCGATTTTTCATAATATGAGTTACACAGAGAAAACTGTTCTACCCAGCAGATTTACTTGTTTGGAGCAAGAAGCCATTTTTGTCCCTTAAGGGACACCAACATACAATGTCATGTACACGTAGTAGCAGGAAATGACCAAACATCTCTCACTAAGTTTACAGTTGTGTGTTCCAAAAGTTTCAGTTTTATTTTGTGGTCATTGTCAACAGAAAAAATTGCTGAGGCTGGTCGTAAGTTTACAACTCTTAAAAATGAACTGTATGTGGCTGGATCCCTCAAGGTGGGTCCTAGTTTAAACACATTAGCCACTTCAAAGAAGATGACTCTGGTACCTAAACCAAGTGACAAGGTCAAGGCAAAGACAAAGAAGAAAGCTTCTGAGCTAAAGTTTGCATTTGGAGAGTTTTATCTCAGCTTGGTTCTTCTACAGAATTATCAGGTACTTTCATCTTAATGTACCATGGAGCTCATCTATAGCTTTCTTTAGTATTGTTGTTATTTGTTGTTATTTAGGGTGCTGGATTTCAATACGATTTCCCCACTGGCTAAATCCTCATTGACCACTAGCTGGAGTTACAATACAGTGTATTTATCAACTCTTCCAAATACGCTTCTAGAGTTATTTGTATCAAGAGCTGTCCATAGTCTGGAGTTCAACTGACCTTTAAGCCATGTTTCTTAAGAAAAACCAACTGTTAGAGCATTGTACCTGTTGGGATTAAGAACCTATCTTACATGTCATACAAAAATTATGTATAATGTCTTAATTTAATTTGACATTAAAGTTTTTGCTTTATGAACCCATGTATGATTGTATTTTGATAAATTTTGTGACAGAGGTTGGGATAAATGACACCGTGGATATAGGTCAGAAGCATACATGTAAAATGTTGATTTAAAGTTTCCTGCAGTCATGAAATTTTACTTTAGTTGAATTATTGTGATGGGAGCCCAAAATGAGAACTCACTTGTTGGCTAGTGTAGGCCTTTGCATTCCTTTGCATTCATTTTTTTTTTTTTTATTTTTGTTTCAGCAACTTAACTTTACTGGATTTAGAAAAATTCTCAAGAAACATGATAAGGTAAAGAAAATTTTAGTGAATCCCAATTTTTTGCCATATGCAGTGTACTGTAAGAACAAGGAACTTTTATAGGGAAAGCCATCATTTTAGCCGTTCATTCAAAATGGTTTAACCCATTCGCTCCTGGAGATTTTGCCGAAAAACGCGTTTTGAAGCTAGTCGAGTGGTTTTCTGGTCACTGTCGTGCTATAAAGAGCTAAAACTTACCACAAACCGGTCTACAGGTCGTACACTTGGCGGCCTTCTGATCCAGATGCAAAATATCAGCTTGCGAAGTTCGGGCATGCGCAGAAAGCAAAATTTCGACAGTTTTTGGGTTTAAAAGTGACACAGCAGTCTTGACTTTTACTTTTCGCTTTCTCTCCTCCCTTCTTTTTTCGCTTTTCTTGCCTCATTTTTTTTTTCTCTTGCTGGGCATTTAGTAGGCTTCATTTTGGTGGGAAGAGTTTTTAGGAAAGCTTTTAGGATCTTAGGATTAGGTGAAAGGAAAGGTAGGTGGGTAATGGAACAAGATTTTCATGGAGATTTTCAGGTCCTTGTCACGTGGTTTTTTGCTTCTTTCTCCGGTGTCCTTGACTGAATTGTGGTCATTCTGGTATGGTTTGAAAGATCTCTTCACTCTGCACAAGTTACCGAAGAAAGTTGTCCTTGACTGTTAAAACTGATGACGTCACAAAGGGTAGAAAGGACCTGGATCCCCACGGGCGGTTAGGGCGGTTCAGGGGCGAATGGGTTAATTTAATATAATAATAATTATGGTATTGATGTTCAAGTGCATCAGGAATATTGATTCATGGAACCCTACTTACAGTGTACTACTTTATACAATCAAATGTAAATACATGTAACAGTTACATTGTGTTGGCTTAGTTGTTGTTTAAAAATGTTGATTGACTAGATTTTACTGTTACAGTGTGACTTCTCAAAACGGGGCACTTTGAAGAAGATTATTCAATCACAGCTTTTTTTGAAAACAAAAAATTCTCAAGATTTTTTCACAAATGGACCAATACCATTCATTAATTCGAGGGCTGTTTCCTGAGTGGTCAGGGAAGTTCAAATGGTTTTTTAAAAAGTTTTCATAGTTGAACCTGAATTTTTCTGGTCTGTTTGCAAAAGAAGAAAAAAAACTTGAGAATCTTTTGTTTTCAAAAAACGTGATTGGGTAATCTTTTTACAAGTAACCAGTTTGAGTAGTCACACTATAACATCAAGCAAATAAGACCCATCTACATACACCTTTCATTTAACACTTTTCTGATCTACATGTAAACATAAACTTGCAGGTACTTGAGACAACGAATGGTGCTCAATACAGGCAAGAGATGATAGAAACAGCCGATTTTTTCACTAATAAACATGTTGGTGAACTCATTCTAGACACTGAGGTGTGTTGAATCTTGTAAATGTAAATGTTGATCAATGTAAATAATAATATCATCCTCTCCTCTAGTAGTTCTTTACTTCTCACACAGTGAGAAGTGTATTAGAAGCTATCGTTGTTTCTCATCCTTATCCAAAAGACTAGAAAGTACATCTCACTGGTAACACCATTTCTAGTTGTTAGAAAGAATAAAGGCATTACTTTCTTCTCAGTTATTTAAAGCCCCTTGAAGTGTTAGTCAGGCTGAGAATCAACCCAAGCTTTGTGCTCCACAGTCTTGTATCCATCCAATAGTTCAATAATTCAATTACTGAACTATTACCAGAGATGGTGATTTTTCTAGATTTTATAACATTGATAGCAGAGCTCTTGAACTTGAAGTGTGTTGCAGAGAACCATGTGTATTAAAATTTGGTTATCTATGCATCCAAGGAATTTTGGTTGTGTGATATCGTCTGTCAATGCATATGTTGTAGTCAATTTTTTATCTCAGGTAATTTTTGTTTTTTTTTTGGTTTCTGGGTATAGTAAATTATGTATGCTAATGAAGTTGAAGCAAAAGAAAAAGAAGAATAACTTCAGATAAAAAATTAACTACAACACTTACGCCTGTCTGTATGTATATCCTAATATTCACCCTGTCATGGAAGCAAATGTAAATGTCACCCTTACTTCCATGTTGTTGTCAATTGACAGTTTTCAAAACAGGGTACCCACTGACCAGCATGACATGACTGTGTTGCAGGCTCAAGTGTACAGTTTATCGAGATGATGTTTTTTAGTTATTCCACTGAGCAGTTAGTTGTTTTCAATAATAATGATTGGACACTCAGGTCCATTTTTTTAGAAGGACTTCAGTTTGTCTCTTGTTAAGTAGAAAGTTCTTTTTTAGTAGAAAGACTTTCTTAAAGTGCCCATCACCTAAACTTTTATATTTTCTTATCTGAAACTATACCTTATTGAAATAACTTCTGCGAAAAATTTTGCGGTGTCAACAAAACGCGATTTTTTTACCAATTTTTTGAAGTCTACATTTTTGCGGTACACCCGCGCCGCTGATCATGCAAACTAGCAGGCTCACATATGATGTCATGTGACGTAAATTAAGGAACTCGCATTACCCAGCGGTACACAAAAAAGATAAATTACAAGTAAGGATTGAATCACAATGTCTTCGCAAGAAGAAAGTTTTTCTGAAAAAGAAAAACCGATCAGAACTCTTAATGTTTTCCTGTCGATAAGGTCACGTGTTCCTTAAAGTACGTCATATAACGCCATACTCCGAGAGAAGACTAAGACGAATGGTGTGCAAAAATGGCGGCAAATTTGAACGTTTTTAAAAAATTATAAAAAAATCGTCTTTGGTTCAAATCGCAAAATTTTTTCGCAGAAGTTATTTTAATAAGGTGTAGTTTCAGATAAGAAAATAATAAATTTTAGGTGATGGGCACTTTAAAGAACCCCGTAAGGGCTTCGCTTTTGCCTTGGCTATATTTATTGAATTATGCTCAGTGCACCCTTATCCAAGTTCTGGTAACCTTTAGTGATCTCTATTAAGTTATTGCTTGCCCAATCTTGATCTTTTCCTTACTTTGTCTGTGATTTTTTATTGATAATTCTTTCGTCTTCAAATTTTTAGGATTTGTACATCACAGAACTTGAGGGTGGGAACCGCTCAAAAGCCATGAATAGATTACGAGTTCCTCCACTTCAAGAAGAACAAGTAAGTTTAAAAAACTCACTGAATTTATTTGTGTTAATAATTGACATATGTGACTGTGAGATGCAGTCTTTATGCCAGCCCACAAATGACCTGCTCATCACTAGATCACGAGAGTTCTTAGAAACTCAGTGGTTAGAGCATCCCACTAGTGTCTGGAAGGTCATGAGTCCAATTCCTATCTAGAACTCAGAATTTTTTTCTGAGTTCTTCTCTCCACACATATTAATTCTACTAATTATGAACTTGTTGTTGTTGTTGTTGTTGACAGCGAGGAGACTGGGTGTCATGTAGAGCTGGATTTTACGCTGGACTTTTTGTCATGCTGGTTTCAATAGCCACAGTTGCTGGTAGGTTGTGATCCTCATCATTGTTTTCTGTTAACAAAGGAGGGTGTATAGAAGTAGGGCAGCTTGAAAGCTGATGTGGACCTGCTATACATGTAGCAACAAACACTGTCATAGATTCACACATTTTCAACTTAATTAAGTAAGCTGCACAATAATTGGGAGCTACATCGTTTCCCAGTTCTGCATTTTTCTTCATTTTTCTTTTTTTCTACTTCAGTCTTTGTTATTTTTCATGTGAATATATTTTTTTCATTTTTGGTTTGTGAGGAATATCTTGTTATTTTCCATCTTTCATCAATAGGAATCTAGTCCTCGTTTATTTTATTTAAGAAACTTACTACGTCCTCAATTTCCATAATCTGTAGAACTAAGCTATTTAATTTACTGTTGAAGAGATTCTTCCTTAGCTCAAGAATTTCGGCAACAGTTGCTTGAGAGACTAATACGTAAATCGCGTTGCTTACGGACGATTACTTTGTTTTATCTTCCAGCTTTCTTTACAGATCACAGTGGCGAGTTTGATATCGCTATTCGTATTTACCGTGGTATTTTCCTTTTCGTGCTGGTCACGTTTCTTTTAGCTCTTAACACGTACGGCTGGCGGAAAGCAGGTGTCAATCACGTGCTCATATTTGAACTTGATCCACGTGATCATCTCAGTTACCAACAGTTACTAGAGGTAAATGAACAAAAATCGAAACCCGGGAATAGGTTGAACTTGTTAGCTAGTAATTGCATTATATTTAGGCCAAAACCAGTTGGTTCGACATTGCAGTCCACAAAAAGTAACATTCAGTTACGTGTCAAAGCAACATCTCATTTTCCTTTGTAGCTGGCTCGATAAAAGACTTACCTTGATTTAAGGTGGCTCAATGTATTAGTTGTGCAGAATTTTTCATCGCTTTTGTCTTACAGGAGGCAAATTCAACAATCTTGTTCTCTGACCTTCAGCGTGCAAAGAAAGTAGTGTCCAATAGCCCGGGGCTTTGATATCGGACTAGTGAATTCTGTTTTTAACTTGCCCGACGGGCAAGTGATGTTTTTTGAGGAATTCAAATAATAGAAGAACTGTGAAATCAATTCTGCTCATCAAAAGGATTTTGGGGCTAGTTGAAATGACGTCTGGGCTAGTAAATGCTAGCTACAGCTTGCCCAAATGGTAAGCTGTAAAAATGATTTTCTTTGCACCCTGGACCTTCCTGTGATCGTTTCGTGTTTTGCTGTTTTCAGTTTGAGGGACTTTAAGATCCAACGACACTGACGGCAACGAGAACGTCAAAAAAAACAAAAGGTTCAATAAGCAAAACAACAACTTTGCACGTGCATCACGCTTTTTTTGTACATTTCCTTCCTGTTTTTGCACGACTTCGACATGAAAATGCCTAATTTCGCGTTTTAAGGAGGACGTAAACAAGCAACGATGAAATTTTCCTTCTCTTTCTGAGCTTGAATATGGTCACTTGAAATTCAGCCTCAGGAGGGTTCGCCTATATTTGACAAAGTAAGTAGGTAGGAGTAATTGCTGTTAAGACTAAAAGAACGCAAATTCACTTTTTAAGCGACGTTCTCGTTGCCGTCGCGTTGTTGGATCTTAGGAAACCGCGGACAGCACGCAAAGAGCTAGCGTCTGGAAGCACAGACCTACAATGGAGTAACAACCAAAATTTTTTTGGTTATCAGATTTTCCAAGACACACAGTAAGGTTCCGCTCACGTGCACTTTCAAAGCACTGCCATAGATAGTTAATCTTAATGATAATGATCTTATGTACTATTAAACCTTTAAGTCCCGGTCGTGTCCAAGATCAATTTTCTTCTTACAACATCCATACACTGTCAAGAGATAAGTTATGAGAATTAATAAAATGATCAACCAAGAGAAAGTGTCTTGATCTATTATCAATTCTCTCAGCCAATTCTTTAAGAAAATGTATGGAGATCAGTTTGGAGAATTTGTAGGTGGGTGCTGTGGCTTAAAGGGTTAAACAGATACTAACTACTTCTACCCATTTCATTTTTTATCTCAGGTTGCCTTGTTACTGGCTGTGCTGTGGGCCTTCAGTTTAGTAGTGTTTATGTTTAGTCACGTGATAGGTATAGGATCATACTCTCCAAATTTGGTGTTGGTGTCTTTCCTATTCCTGTTCACTGTTAATCCTTTCAAGATATGTTATTACAGAGCACGCGTTTGGCTTCTAAGAGTTTTGGTAAGTGTACTTTACTGCTTATGTAGCTTGCGAATATGCCCTACCTCCATGTTTTTCATTAGCCTCACTGGAATCAAACATGTCTGTCGTTTTTCTTACATTTTTGTAATGTCATGATCAGTTTTACACATGCAACACTGTTCATGTGAGCGTCTATGTGCATCCAAATGGAAGGTGATTCTCAACCTACTCAAATAAATTACAACGAGTCCAGAAGGGATCAGAAACTGCTGGTATACATGTGTGTGTGGTGTAGTGTCCATGGTAATACGTGGTTGTAACTGAAGATGACTTCAGACACCGTCTAAAACTGTCTTACAGACTGAAAATCTAGTTGATATAGTTCTGCAATTCGTGGATATTCTGGTTCCCTTACAACGGCTTAAAACATGCTCTGTGTTCGTATTTTTTATTTTTCAGTTTCGTATCTTCACGGCTCCCTTTCAACATGTAGGATTTGCTGATTTCTGGTTGGCTGATCAACTCAATAGCTTAGCAGTAGCCTTGCTGGATCTACAGTTTATCATCTGTTTCTATGCACATGACTGGCACGTGAATAATCGTAAGTTTAGGATATTTTGATTTCTGATTGGCTGATCGACTCAGTAGCTTAACAGTAGCGTTACTTGAGCTGCAGTTTATCATCTGTTTCCTTTTGCGTGTTTATGACCGTAATATTTGCAGGTAAAGCGAGTAATAACACGATTCTTATGTCCATATAGTTATTTCAGTTCGCAATCTTCCCTTCCTTTTCAAGCTGAGTTACAACGCATCCTTGCCACCACGCCTTTGCCGTAAAAAATGTTGACTGTCAAGGTGTTCACAACGTATTCTCACAACATTCTTGTGAGGGTTGAGATGGTATTAAAAAATCAGTTAAACCACTTGTAGCTTTGTCAAGAAATTGTCTCTCACAACAAATGTTCTACTCGCGCATTTGCAGTGTAACTAATTTATTTTGTTTAAATCAACTTGAAATGTGTTCATTTTGTTGATAGCGCAGATTTAAACAATTTTTTGACGTTGTCGTTGCTTCGTGGTTACTGCTCTATCTTAACAAGATAAAACTTGAAGTCGACCTGATAGCACCATGTTGTTGTTTTTCCTTTGCAGCTAGTGAAATGATCTGTGATGGTACATTGTACGGTATTCGACCTTTTGTAGCCTGCCTTCCTGCCTGGTTTAGGTTTGCTCAGTGTTTAAGGCGTTACAAGGACACAAGACAAGCTTTTCCTCATCTAGTAAACGCTGGCAAATATTCTACAGCTTTCTTTGTGGTTGTATTTTCCACTCTAGGTAAGAATTCATTGATACAGAAGTTGGCGTTTCACAGAGGGGGAGTAGTGAATTACCGGCTGCATGTGATGTTTTTGTTCCGCCTTTTTTTACGCTCGCACATTCTTCCCTCTTGCTGTTATCAATGGCGTTTTTTATCTCTCAAGCAATTCCGTTATGAAACCCAGAGTGTTTACTGTATCGAAATTAACTTCTTCTCATCCACTTTAGTTAAAATTTTGCTAGCATTTGACGGTAAAATAGGAAAGGGAAACGCCAATATTTCATGGGATCCCCGTGCAGGCTGTTATGGAACAGCTGTTATGAAGCCAGCGTGGCCGAGCGGTTAGAGCGGTGTACTTGTAATCCGGAGACCTCGAGTTCAAGTCCCGTCCTGACCGCTGGTAGCCTCCCACGCAGGCGTTTTTAGGGGAGCTCGTTTTTCATCCCTTCCCACAAACGCCTGCTCAACCGAAAACAACATTCCTTTCCCACTGTTTTATTTGCGTGGTAAGTGACCAATCAACAGTTTTAAAATAAAGTGTTGAAAGACTAAACACGACTAAAACGTTACCTTAGAGTTACCGTTTTCCGTCTTTTCTTTCCTTCGCTAAGGTTCTAAAATTAGACTAAATCTTACTTTTGCCGCTCTTAATCTAGCATTTACCAGAGGTCAGAAAGCTTTCCCAGTGTTTCATGCAGATCGAGTAATTATCAGATTACCCCGCGGTCAAGGTGAACTTTCCAGAATTTGGAAAGTACAATGTGATGGACTAAGCTTGGAAAAGGAATGTTGTTCTCGGTTGAGCAGGCATTTGTGGGGAGGGATGAAAAATGAGCTCCCCTAAAAACGCCTGCGTGGGAGGCTAGACCGCTAGCCGGGGTGAGCAGGATTTGTTGCCCACGCTTGTTCCAGTTAATAGCCATCGGGGCTGGGTTGTTCAAAGTTGGGTTAAGAAAATCCAGGGTTAGTAGGAAATTTTATTTCAGAGATGAAAGCTTAAATAGCAAATTCGCTTTAATTCTTCTTGTTGGCAAATTGATGATTAGATGTTGTAAAAAGAAAGGAGAAAATTATCCGAGAAAGTGCTTTTGAAGCCCCCTCCAAATATAAGCCCCTTGATCCCTCGGAGGTTTACGGTACGCTTTCAAAACAAAACGTTTGGTTAGGCAACAGAGCATTTTGTTTGTTTTCTTCAGCTAAATCTGATTCTGTGCAACGCGATCGTTTCTTCTTGGCTTGGATTATCGCTGCTTTTATCAGTACATGTTATACTCTTACCTGGGATATTAAGATGGACTGGGGACTTCTGGACAAGAACGCTACAGGCGAAAATAGATTCCTAAGGGAGGAGACGGTGTACAGATCCAAGGTGAGACTGCTTTCATGCACCACCCAGGAGGGGGTTTGGTTGTGATTGTGGCCGTGAGTATTTGAAGGAGTTGTGCGAGGACATTTATCAAAAATTCAAACAGTAAGAGCTAGTTGTCACCAAACTGAGTGAAACAGCAAAATAGCAGCTCAAAGCATTAAAAGAAGGTATAACTAACATAACAAATATAATAGAAGGCACGGATGGACAAACATGATAGCCTAAAATACACCCGTTTCTCTTGCTGCTCACCGCTAAGGACGTTTCGCCTGGCGAAACGTCCCTGGCTGCAAGGAGCTAGGAAAAACGGCTGTATTCGCATGCTACAAACATGAAGGCAATTTAAACTGATTAAATTGGGGTTTTTGAAAACTTGTTAGCCTTAACAGTTTTTCAGAGCGATTTATTTTTGTCGCGTGTAATGTTTGATAACGCTTTGGGAGAAATATTTGTGTTAATTAATTATACGAAGCTGTGAATTCGTCATTTACAGGTAAATTCCTCGCTAACGTTAAGTTCTTTACCGCATAAAGCCGGGCTGGCTCGGCTCATGCCATGTTTTCTTTTGAAATTTTCGTTGTGTTGAAGGCGGGCTTGCCCGCTTGCCGATTTTTCGGCTTGAGCAACCGGAATCTCGAAAAGCGAGCAATGGATGAGCCGATCCAGCCCGGGTGTGGCTCACCTCGTATAAACAGGCCCTAAGATTGTATTGACCCATGACACATGACTCATTCTCAACCAATCGGAAAACGCGCGATGCCATGTATTTCCAGCTTCGATGAAGCCGGTGATGCGATCACTTGCCAATTGTACTTGTCTGCTTTACGTGCTTGTCCCTTATTTATTACACCGTCTGCCACACCGTTTAAGGTTTCTACGTTTCTTTGTTTTTTCTTGCAGGCATTTTACTACTTTGCCATGGTGGAAGATTTAATATTCAGACTGTTATGGACGCTCACGGTTTCTGTAGGACAACTGGAAATATTCCACTCTGAACTTCTTAAACTGATTTTGTCAATGTGTGAGGTATTTAGGTAAGTAGCTTATGATTTGGGGTAAACCAATTGTTAGTACTGTACTTAAAAGTATAGGACTCAAGAACTCTGTTGTTTTACCAAAGGATTCCACGAGACTATGCAGTACTTTTCGTCTAATTATCATCGATATATCTTGGATGAAAAAAGTAATTATAATATAGTTCGGCGGCTTCACCCCGGGACGGTTCCGAACGACGATTTTTAGCGCAACACAGCGTTGCAACATTGCAACATTGACGCGGCTTTTTTTTTTTGCCTTTAACAGTGGCATGTTAATACCAGTATTTTTGTGGGACAGAAACAGTCCATGCAACCGTTGTATTCAAAGAAAACCCCTTGAACTTCAGTTGAAGTCCCCGTATATTTATAAGGAAGCTTGAGCACTGATGATGACGGCAAGTGAGCGAAAACCTTCCTTAAAAGTTTTAATTCGCGCTGTTTGAAACTTCATCGCTATTATATTATCGAATTTTCCAAAGTTGAGAAAATGAAAAATGAAAATGGTTGTTGTATTCATGTTAGCACAAAATAAGAAAATTTAACGTCTTTGTTGTGCAGCGACAGCAAAGAAATGAACCAAAATGTGTAGCTGTTTCCATAGCCCTTTGCCGTCAGGAGTAGCTTCCCACACAGGCGTTTGTGGAGAGGGAGGAAATACGACTCCCCTACGGCTACGTCAATAGCTTCAGGGAGTGTTCTTTAATACTTAACTGATTCTAGGTTTGCCCATTTTTACTGTTTTCTTCCTGTTTTTAGACGTTTTATCTGGAATTTTTTCCGACTCGAAAATGAGCACCTCAACAACTGCGGTCAGTTCAGGGCAGTGCGTGACATCTCCGTGGTTCCCATGGAAACGCATGACGAAGTCTATCTGGAACAACTGATGGATGACGTAGATGGCCTGGCGCTATCGAAACGGAAGTTAAACCGCCGAAGGAAATCCTCAGTAGTCGTTAAATCTTTGCGCAAAATTTCCTCCCACACTGATGGTGTAAGGGCAGACACGAACATAGTCATTGAAAATGAGACGGAAACACGCGTTTAACCTTGACAAACCTACAGTTTCGAATCACTATGTTATCCATTCATATCGTGATTTCAAATACAATATTGCGGACCATATAAAGCAAAGGGCAATTTGGCCGGATGAATGAATCCATCGTAAAGCTATAATTATTCTATCATAACTACAACCTATTGTTGAAAAATATTACGTGTCTCTGGGCCCGGTTCCTCGAAAGATGTTAAGTTTAACCCAGGATTAAGCCAAATTGTAAGCAAGGTTTTCCCGTTTAAGAACATTTAACTCGAGCTTACAAAATACTGTCGAGCCTATACTCCGAGATACAGAAAATTAATGATAGCACAAAATGTTACTCTAAGCAATGCATAGGTCGGTGAAAACAAAAAGGGAACAAAATTTTAATCCTGGATTAGCGTTAATCGGCCTTCCAGGAACCGGGCACTGGTTAGTAAGCGTTCTCAAATCCGTCCGAACGGGCTCTAGGTCCACAATACTCGAGGTATTTGACTCATAACAGTCCATAATTACAAATCATTTTAGGTCATATCAAGAGTAATATATTTGGTAGCGAAAGAAAATTGACGAATACAGATAATCAAAAATAGTTTTTTTTTATTTAATAGAACTTGTGACATTCTGTAGATAATTTATTGTACAAAAAGACCCCCTTTTTACAAATACGTTATGATATACAATATTGAGAAAAGAAATAATAGTATTTAATTTTTTTTACAAGAGAGAATAAAAAGGCGATGTTAATTTCACACTTGTGATGTCAACAAATACGTCTTACAATATCTTGCGGCAGTCTTTTAAAAAATTATACCCGGGGATTCAAATACCATTCTTGTCTGATTATCCTGACCAAATCAGCGAAGTGAAAAGCGCGTACCCAAGATCCAAAAGGGTGGAGATTTCGTGACTTGGGAAATGTTGGAATTGATCAGTACGAATAGGTCATTTTTCATCAGGCTGATTTTGACTCTCCAAGTTGAATACCTCGCCCCATTCTTGTATGAACGTCTGCAAAGAAATTGTAAATATTTTAAAAACAATATTTGCGTCCTCAGCTTTTGATTATCGCATTCGTCCCTAGGTATTTTGATAGGCTAGGTAGGTAGGTAGGTAAGGTGTAGCCTTCCTAAGTTAAGACGGGGCGGAAAGCAAAGCAAAAGTTCGAGACAATTTCTCGACTGTCACCTTTCGCAACCTGTCCTTTCCACTTTCCCCCACCCCCTTTTGGTTGTGTTTTGTTGCTTTGCTCGTCTTCTTTTGCTGCTGGGTATTTACTAGACTTAACTTCGGTATATCAAAAAGGATCGCGAAATTAATGGTTAGTCCTCTACACGTTGTTATAATCACCCACCTGATGCAGTTTAGGTAGAATCGGTGGATCTTGTTTCAAAAGAGCATTGCGCAGGAACACCATGTAATAGACTGTCCACTGGAAAGCTGTAGCCTTGTCCATGTTGGGATCCATGCGTGGTATTACCGCCTTGAAAAATTCTGCTGCCTTGGTTATGCGTATCCTATAGGCAGAAAAAAATGTAAGCATACGTTGAAGTCTGCGTCACAGGCGCACACTCTGGATGTCAGAAAAACGAGGAACGGAAGAAGAAATTAATTGCCACGTCAAGCCCGTTCCCTGGGCTTTTCCTTTAGAAAATAGAAGAATCTTATTTGCACCCTTCCCGTTTCTCTAAGGGAGAAGCCCTTGGACGAGGTTTTTTCTACGTTGGACTACGGACATGGAAGACTCTGACCTTGTCAACAATTTTTTTGACAGGCCTAACGCCTACGCCTTGAAAACGACACGAGTTTAAAACGGTGTTCGTTAGCTGCCCCTGAAAAAATGCAGATGGCAACTGGCTACGAGTATGAGCTTACATTTTCCAAGTTTCCAATCGATCAGCATGAAACATGTTTTAGTGACCAACTTGGAAATATAAAAACAATTCATTACTAAACTGCAAAAGGTGAGGTTTTAAAATAAACGCTTCAGGCTCAAAGACAAGGCTGACCTTCTATGCCTCTCCTTGGAATTGTGCCTATCCACTGGATTGGCATTAGGATCGTCAGCTAGAGGTTCTCTGTAGCTGTCAAGTTCCAGGAAATATGGCTTCTTTCCTGTCAAGCTCACAGACATCGGACTCTTGGTATCGCTTGGTGAATCTAAATCTGTTTCTGATGTTGCCGTTTTTGCACTCTTCAGACCGCCCGCAGCAGGCGATCGCCGAGTTCTTTTCTTTGTCCTGAGGCCTCTAAAGAGAACCATTACTGGTTAACAATTTACAGCAAATTAGACCAGAGATCTTTAGATTATAAGACGAGAACGACTACGAGAACGAGATTTTCTCCATACTAAAGGCTGGTTTTCACTAGCGACGGAGTCGGAGTCGGAGTCGGAGTCGTAAGAGCGCTTATCACCTGGTGAAAATCAAAAATCGGAGTCGTAAGCGGAGTTATAAGCGTGACGGAATCGGAGTCAGAAGAATCAGAACGTTTCCATTTTCTTCCGACTCCGCTTACGCGATTCCGTCGCTTACGTTCCGCTTATGATCTAGTGAAAACCAGATTGTCGGAGTCGGAAGCAGAAGCGGAAGGATAAGCCAATCAGAATGCACGTTCCCACGCTTTGTGATTGGTTTGGTTCTTCTGCTTCCGACTCCGACAATCTGGTGTTCACTAGATCATAAGCGGAACGTAAGCGACGGAGTCGTAAGCGGAATCGGAACGCTGTTTTCACTAGATCATAAGCTCTACGCTTCTGATTACGACTCCGACTCCGACTCCGTCGCTAGTGAAAACCAGCCTTTAGTAGTACGCGCTCGCGAACGATCGTCATTTTAGCGCTAAAACGTGAGAGCCGTCGTCATTCTTCTACCACGGGTTTTTGGTGAAAATGTCGTAGTGACGAAAAAAAGTAATCAAATGTTAGAAGTTTCATCATTTCAAGATCGGCAGAGGGCTTATAATTAAACACCTAGAATAGAATGGTGTTTGAAATGACCACTAAATGTTACATAAAGAATCAAAACAGCTAATAGAGAGCGTCCTTCCTTCAACAACTTTCTAACAATCCAAAATTCCGTGGAGAGAAATGTGTGCTTCTTAGTTAAAAAGAAGAGACATCCTAGTAATCTAAATTCCGGAGGGATACTCTACCAATATTTGGGTATAAGTGAGCCGCTGAGGGTTTGAAACCCTGACCCTGTTTAGGACAAAAAAATCCTACAACTGAACACATACCCTGTTTAGCACAACACGCTCAATTTCATTACCCTGTTTAGGACAAAGGACAAAATGCACTCCGTCTTGTTTTTAAGCCACTTATTTTGAGGGGAAATTCACGTTGTAGGCTTTTGTATACTTGGAACACAAACAAAATTCATCTTGCAAATCAATCCAATCGGGCAGGCAATACCCTGCTGACAGACTCACACGAAATTATATAACCTGTTTGGGACAGAGAGGTAAAAAAACCATACCCTGTCCAACGACACATCCCCGTATAGGCCATACAAGGTGGTACCCGCCCGGTGTCTAAATCTAACCTTGTTTCATCTGAGTGAGGAGAGTTAAGTGCCGTAAACTTGGTAAATGTGCCAGCGGCTTGATTGTTTGTGGAGCTCTCATCTTCTTGGCCCTCCACTACCTGAATAGCATTCAGTAGAGTCTCTATTCCTGGAAGCACGGACTCCGAGTTTTCTTGAACATTCTCACACAAAGGAGGAGAAACTTTCGCTGAAACTGATGATCCTTGATTCAAAATTTCTGTCACCTGCTCACCCACGGTTCCCACTTGAATTTGCTGTGATGCGTAGCTTGATATCTGGTCGTTTAAATGTGGGCCTCCTCCAGCGCTCAGCGGGTTCACACCTTGTATTTTAGCAGGAAACTTAGTGTGAACAGGATTCGTAGTACACTGAGAGGATATTAGTCCTGGTTCAGGTAATTGAGGAAATGGCACTGAAGGAATATGGGCTGAGGTGGGCTGTGGGATAGTACTCCAAGTGGTTTGAACTGGCAAGGGCAACAATGGTACTGAACGGACATTGCCTTGTGAGAGGTGCATAAAAGACAACAGTGCTTAATTTACATGCGAAAAAGTAAATAATTCAGGGTTCGCAAATACACCAGATTTGGCGTAGTTTATGCCAACATGTTTAAGATGACTTCACTGAGGTTACAGAAGGAGTCACTTTTACCCCAAAATTTTTGGTTGCAAAATAGATGGTTTTTTCTTACCTTTTTACAAATACAAGTTACATTAACTGCAAACGTTGTAAACCTGATTTACATCACCCAAATTGAATTTGAGGCTTTCCTGGTCAGCAGACTCTCATGATGGTGTATCTCGTCGAAAAGAGAGTGACAGGATACATGTACAGAACTTAATAAGGTTACCCAAAGCAGTCAAAGTTTTTAACTCTTGTTAAAGGAATATTGCATTGCTTTTTTCATTATGTTACTTGACTCCAAATATTCCAAAAATATGACTCCAAAATTTGTGAAGAGCAGAACAAGAAGTCCCACTGACTTCACCCATCAATAAAATTTGCAAACCCTGTCATAATAATTCTTTCATTTTTTCCTTAACTTTTACGTTTCTTCACGTTTTTAACATAAGTTTATTTGAAAAATGTTACAACCATAAGTATTATGATTTTCTCAAGGAAATTATCGTAGTATTAAAGACAGTGTTGTACCGGGATAAAGTGGCAAACTTGCTTGAAGGCAGTCACCCAATGACAGTGTTTGAAAAAAGTATGGGACATAGGTCCTGGTGCCATTGTCTATATCTGAATTGTGCTGCCATTGGTCTGGCTGAATGAGGTGAGATCAAAGAGCTGCTACATTCACATACATGTGACTTTACATGCTGATGTTTGATCTCACCTCTCTTGCCCCTCTCCAATTCAAACAATGGCATGGCTGCAAGAGAGGAAAACCTGACACCATATCTTTTCCAATTTTTCTGTGAGCAAAAAACCATCCCTCTCCTCCCTGGAGACAACATATCACAAATCTTCAAGAGCTCCAGAAAAGATAGACAGCCAGGAATGACTGTTGCACTTACACTGAATTTGATTAATAAATAAAGAAGTTTAAATGCTTACCATAGGATCTTCCAAGGACATTGTTAAGAGCATATATCAAGTCTGCTTCAAGCTTTTCAGAGTTTGTGGTCATATGGACAGCTTCCTGGACTTCATTTGTGCCCAACATGTGAAGGGTGCTTTCTGTTCCCAAGGAAGATAATATAACAAAATGGAGTCACTGATAACCATCATTTCAATGGAGAAGACTTGCAAAGCAAAAGCATGGATAAAAGTTTAAAATACTCACAATAGATAGATGGTTGTTGTAGGACCAACTCATAATTTATTCAGAGTATTATTTTGACAAGTACCGGTATATTTTTATTTTTGCTGTTTCAGTGGGACCTTCAGTTTTGATATCTGCAGTTTTGAAGTTAATTCATGGTACGCAGGAATTTGAACTTAAAAGGCAGTGGAGTTATTATCTTGCAAGTTGTTCTTATAGGACATGAAATGTTGCATATTGTTCTTAAATTGCTCCAATTTATACAGCCCTGCCAAAAAGCAGAATGACTAAAGAATAATTTAATTGAAAGCCAAATGTCATCAACAAAGACAATCAATATGAATAATAATTATTATAATTATCAGTGTATTGATGATTGGATTGGACACAGCTCTGCAATTCTTTGTCACCACAAATAATAAGGTTACTACAGAAATAAAATCTACCTGGTAAAATGTCAGCCGTAGAAATGACAATCACTGGTGTTCTGGAATTCATGCCATCAACTGACCTACAAAAATCAATTTATCTATCATAAAGAAATTTTGGAAAGTACCCTTAACAGGTTTATCAAAAGGATCGCTCTGAAGAACCTGTTCTGAAAACCAGCTCTGGTTGGAGCCATATTTAAAATAATTTCCCACAGAGGTCAATTAAGAGGCAGCACAGCTGAGAGGTTAAAGCTCTGGACTTGTAATCCAGAGCCCAAGGTTCAAGTCCTTCCCAAACTGCTAGCATGTTATGTGAGGTCTAAATTTCCATTCCTGGCCGCACTTGTAAAATAGCCAACTGGTTCAACCCCCGCAAGCTGGGATTCTTAACCTTGCAATATTCTATTATTTGTTTTATTGTCCCTCAAAAATTATGGGAGGAGAAAATGAAGTATTTATAATTATTACTATTATTATTATAGTGTGATCCTCTCCAGTCCTTTTTCTGGAAATTCTCAGCCATATTTATGTCTCAGTAGCAATGCTGCAGCAAAATAGTGTACGTTCATGTAAAATTGATTCACAGACCTGATATTTCTTATCAGTAAAGGATCATTGTCTGGTAATATGATCACAATAAAGTGGGAATGTCTGCTATGTATAAGGGCTTCTGTTGGGTTCCTAACAACCACAGGAATGATGCCTTGGCAAAAGAGATACTGAGATATCCTGGACAGTAACTGCTGTTCATCTGGAGGCAGTGCTAGCATGCACAACTCTGAATCATAAACCTGAAAAACCATTTGGAGAAAGCTAATTTTTTTCTGCTGTGGTTACCTGAAAAATAACTTACAGAGCATGTAGTGATACTAATGAAAAGCACAGTTTGTGGCAATGTGGCCATAATTGCAAGGATTTTAGGTCCAAGCTGAGTTTGAAACATATTCTCAGACTTCACTACTCCATGAAAGGATTCACTGAACTTTTAGTTTTGAAAACTAATATCTGGAAATTATCCTGGCCTAGTTGGAGCTATGAAGAATGAAGAGGAAAAAACTCTATCAACTGATTGAAAAACGTTTGCACTTAAAGCCAGTTCATTTAAAAAACGTAACATACGTATCCAAATTTTAATTCTACCCAGCAAAACTACGATCTCACCACGAGCAAGTTTTAACTCCTCAAAGTTTCAGCATGTTGACTTTGGACTTTTTTTATGTCTAGCCTAAAGTCGCGCGCTGAGAGTTGACGAAAGTTGAAAACTATCGCAATATTATAAATGGCAAATTTCACGCGCTCACAAACGCGACTCTCGCGCATATGGAATCGGATTCAAAGAGTTGCAGTCTGCTAGAGTTTAAACAGGAACAAACAACGAAAGTTCAAACTCATGTAAATATGATTACCAATGAAACTCTTGCTTCACAGCCAAGATCTACGACAAGCCTCTCAATAACATAATTACCTTTGCAGTTTTTTGCAGATCGCTCGCTCCACCGCGTAAAACTGGAGTCAACTCAACAAGATTTTTCACAGGTGAGTGACGCAGAGAAGTTGGCGATGACATTTCCAGTCAAAATCTCTTCCAATATTTACCATGGATAAAAAAAACTCGCCAACGAAAGGAAAATCAGAGCTGACGAATCAATAATATTCGACATATAACGTCGACAACATCTTTCGTAGGAAAGAGGAATGTTGTTTCGAAATACGCCATATTTGGTTCTTCTTGTGGTCGCCATTTTCCAATCTTTGACGGGTAGAGCCTGGGTTCCAAGGAATGAAGGGTCATGTCACTTCATGTAACCACTCTTGAAACTGGAAAATCTCACGGGAGAGATTCTTTTACACCCCCTTTTCCTACCTGTGTGAAGTTGTAGGGAAAGCGATGGAAGAAAATCGATGAAAGAAGCGAATATAAGGAGCTTTGAGAGTTCATAAAAGGGTAAGTCAAAAGGATTCATTAGTAGAATTTTTTTATAATTACTGGAGCAAACACAAAACACTGTGAAAGCGTTAATTTCCACGCAGCTTTTCTTATTATTTCTGAAAGGCATTCGTAAATCCTGGATGTTCTGCTTAACTGCAGTCATATGCAATCATAATTAGATTCATACATTTAAGGCTAAGAAGTGTAATCTTTTAAAATCACAACTACCACACGTTCTACTCGAATTTTGCACGAAATGCGAGGAAACCAAACTGCACGGCTAAAATTACTAGTAGCTCAAGCTTATTTAATTCGGCGGCAATTGCAATCATTAAAGCTTCCCACATGCAGCAATTCCGAGTAGAATGATATTTTAGATACTTATTGTTTAAATAAAAACTGTTCGCGAATTCTTTTTAGAGAAAACAGAACGAAAGTGGCCAAAGTATTGATATGTCCGCGGTCTCCGCGGGATGAATCAAAAAAGGCGCGAAAATGACTGCCATACCTCCCGTTTTTTTTGGCTCGAACCCGCAGAAGAAAATAATCAAATTTTATCGACTGCTAACTGATACAACTGACACACATGTTTTATTCTTCAAATCTCAAGCTGATTTGACTCAAAAGAACTTTTCATTTTCGTTCCAAGATTTCTGCACTGTTGAGTTGATTGTGTCAGACAGCATTGTTGTGCTTACAAAAATAAGTCAATTTGATAGGTAAATCTCAACTATAACAACTTGATTAGAGCCATAGATATATAGCATAGGATAAGGTTATGATTTTGAAAGCTAGGCTGAAAATAAGCCCAAATCTACAGCAGAATGGGTCCAGCACCACCCACTCTTTCCCAAGTCTCTTCAGCCATACCAGAGATGGGCTCCTGGCCATACCAGCTTCTTTCACTAAGTCAGTTAGGAATTGTCCATCGACAATGTGAGCTTACGCAACAGGACATTAGAGGAAAGAACACAGTGAGTATTGTGTGACAAGCGTCACAATAATTTTGTTTGAAACACTCTTCCGCCAAACTTCACCCTCCTTTAAACAGATCTTTTTGTAAAAGACCAGAAAACATTAACTTAAGTGAAGATCACCACAAAACACAGAAGTAATAGGCCTGTCACGTTTGTCAGACACAAGCATTTTGCCGTCCTCTTCTTTCTACCATCCTATTAAGTGAACTCAGTAATGTCAGGCTGAAGGGCTTTTTCTTTCTGTAAAGCTTAAAAAGGTACAAATGGGCAGGAATACAGAAAAAGCTATCATCTTGGTATCTTAATTATCCAGAACCTTATGAGGTTTGGGGAAAAATCAAAACTGTGGAAATTCTAATTTTCTGAGAAAATGTTGTAGCTAGTGTATGAATTTGGTTGGATGAGTTTGAAAAAATGGCTTGTCTATGTACAAGAAAATCAAATTACATTAAAGAGACTCAGCTTAATTGTAAACAACAATTTAAAAGGTAATAACTTATAAAGGAACAAACATTTTGTTAATTAGTATGTGAAGATGACAGGATAAATCTAAACTGGTAAAAGGCAGATAAATATTAGCAGAGCCTTCTGTAGTGAAGCCATGTACATTTTCTCATCATGTCTTTAATGGTATAATTTATGAGGTACACCTTAAAGTTAAGGCTTTTATCATACATGTACTCATACGAAGTGAATATTATAGCAATACAGGTGTGAGATGTACAGTAGATAAGTTTGGAATGTAAATATTCATTAATCAGAGAGATTTTCAAAGACTTCAATGAATCAGGGATTAAATCAGATGATATGCTTGGTGAGGTTGCCAGAAAAATTCATTCTAAAACAGCTAAATGTCTTATTATTTCCATTAAGTGAGATTAAGGTAAAAAAATGATTTAAGAAGTCAACATATTTTAATTGCTTGGTAAAGAGATTAACCTAGCTCATTAATCGAAGGCTGTTATTTTCGGGATAGATGAAAAGAAGCCCTAAAAAATTGACTGTAGCGTCTTATAGGACGGCCTAGATAAGACTTAATAGTGCTGCAAATACTAATCATGGCAAATAATTCACTTAAATATATCGCTTTAAAAGCACTTCAGGAAGACTAAAACGGCAATTCAGAGCATTTTGGACAAAACAGTCGTCGGGTGCCGCTGAGAGGCAGCTTTTATGAATGGCCGTCTGTTGCCCGGGGGGTACTCCTGGATATTCTTGGTGGGGGGTGTGCCACCTGGTTCTCCAAATCCTGACCCTATTTCAGACCAAATGTCATTTTTCACACCCGTTCTCAGACCTGGCCCTTAAGAAATTACGTCATCATTACTTAGATTAGGACAGTAACAGAATAGATTTCTAAAAATCCGTTTCGAATTCGCATATTTGTCTTTTTATCTTACTCATTTGGAATTGAGTTTTTGGATTGGCTACCGCGGTTCCCTTGAAAACCATACCCGGTTCCAGACCAAAATGAGCAAAATCTATACCCGTTTTCAGACCAAAGCGACGCAAAAACCCTACCCATTGGGGCAGCACATACCAATATGGCTTATATAGGGAAGTACCCCCCCTCCCCCCCGCCCAGAGGGGGTTTGTTAATGGCCGTTAACCGAGTTAGGTTGCTGCAAAAGTAACGGCCTTGAGAAGCAATTAGTGTCGGGCTCCTTCATCTGTCTGTTGTAGCTCCTCCTCTATAATTAACCTCAATTAAGGCAATGCTTGGGTCCTCATTGCTTAACGCTTGGGATGGAAACAGGGAGCTCGAATACAACCCGTCATAGGAACGTTTTGTGACAGTAATGGGCTTCTACCCATCTACCATATAACTCATGTTTTTTAGTGTCCTGTAAGTTTTCCCGGTCATAGAAAAGATAATTCACTCTAAGATGTTTATCAATGGTTTTGAGCACAAGCAAGTCACGTTATGGCATCTCATTGCTCGTGCTAATTCAGAAATGTTTCGCTGTATTTCAATTTAACCACAGACTCCGCCCAGACAATAAAATCACAATCCATCAGTTCATTGTCCGTCGCGTGCATGGAGTACCCGCTGGCAGGAAAACAGACAATAACAGTTTGCAAGATCTCAATTAAATCTATCATGTTTATGGTTGTTCAATACGGCAGAAAAAACCTATGACAACTACTTTAGGTAATTTTACTTCGCGTAGGAAACCGTTAACAAAATATTGTGAACAGCTTTTAAAATTAAGGTCGATAAGATATACTGCGCAAACGCATTTTTGAGGTAATAACTGAAAGGTACCGATAACTAAAAATAAATTCCCTCGGCCGAAACCAAAGTGTGAGGATAGGTGGGTAGAAAAAGCCATTTGCGAACCATCTGTTGTGAAAAGGCCAAAAAAAAGAGAAAAGATAGTTTATTTACCCTTTTTTGATGTATCACAGCTACAACAATGATACTAGAACGTGTTCATGCTATGTAAAGGGGCTCTATCAATTTTAAGACAGTTTTTTTTGTCCGTGCATTGTGAGCTTTGAACAAACCGGTAGTTTTTCGAGAGCTGTTCAGGCCCGCAAATGACGCAACACTGTTGAAAGCCCCGCCTCTGTAATTAAGGTAGACAACCAAATATTGGTGCCATTTCCTCTTTGTTCACCACAAAAACGGACAGTTTCCGAGCATTTGCTCGTGTTTTTCAGTTTTTTGTGTTGGAATTATCTAATTCAAATAGTTTTCGAGGTAAGTGACATATTGTTTTATATCGATTGCAGTGTACCTTGAACAATGAGATACTGTGGTCAGTTTGTTGGTTTTCCGGTGCGATGTTTACTTTTTCACGGTCTGGACGATTATCAATGAGTACTTCTTATAGATGAAAAGAGAAATCTCAAGCACCTTTAAGGAGTTTTTAGGTTTTTTCGGGGTTGTACAGGCAAACATAAGCAAATAGCATTAACGGAGTTCTCTTTATCGTTTTAGAATTCACTATTAAAGTCAGTCTAGAGTTTCCGTGTAGCCCATAGAGACATTGTTTTCTTTTTTAAGTGAACTCAATTCCATTACCCTGCGAGCCCTTCGATCTTCCTACTTATCTAGGGAGAGCGAAGGGCCTCTGCTCGCAGGATAAATTCCATGAACTTGTCAATGAACGCTTCTAGCAGAGTTCACTGTTAGTTGATCATCTTTTTGTGTACAGCTCACACTTACGGAGAGAACCAAACATTAGCAAACAGTTCAATGAGTTAGAAATTTGGTTATTACCACGTTCTTTTTTTCGTTTATGGAAAATTGACTATAAAGGCGGAGCAAACTGCGCCGCTGAAAAGTGATGCCTTGTAGCTTAACCCTAGGACCCTTTTTGTCAACTAAAGACTGAAAAGGCAAAACCGTGCGTGTTGCAGGTCCGTGCCTGTGGCGTACAGCAAATATGATGCATCTTTATTCGGGTGAACGATTTTGGTGAAGTGCTACAATCACAATTAACACACAATATAGATAATCCGTTTGTTTTGTACTCATCCCTTATCAGAATGTTTTGGCGCCTTTAAATAGTAATACTTTCTCTTTCTCGCCTATTGATCGATGATAACGAGATTACATCACCGACCATCACCAATCTGCCAGCTACAAAATCCATTCCCATGTCTCAGCGGCCCAAGATGTAGCAAATATCAGTAAACTCAGTTAATCTGATGGATCGTGATACATGTGGTTCTCAATTTCATGTAGGTTTCTACGTAAAAGTCACTTAGATTCCACAGCAACGTTGTTTAATACACTTTCAATTATAAAGTACACAGTTAAGTTAAAATGTGCCTACTAGTACTTAAAAAGGAGTCCAGACAGCTAGCTAAAATATTCAGAATTAGTTTCTTGTGGTACATGCAGTACTATTTATCATTCTATCATACCACTACTATATACAACTTAATTCGTGGCTTTACAGACTGTTTGATGCCTGTGAAATCTTGCTTTTGGCCATTCAAACACGGGAAGCTTTTTGAACAGTTATGTTCTTAGTTACTGTTCGCTGTACGTAGGATAGGTGTTTGTTCATGTATGAAATTTTACGCCTAATCACGGGAGCGCTGGCCTGTTTATGTGAACGAAATATTAAAACAACAACAATCTAAAAGTATTGAGAGGTGGTTTTATCTTTTCCAGGTTTTAAAAGCAGCCTATAACGTTTCAACCTCAATTTTCCAAAAAAAATATAATCGTGATCACTTTAAACAGCTATAGGTGCGTCAAGGTACAGTGGCACCTCGATTTTACGACTGGTCAAGGGACTGGCAAGATTTGTCCACTGTAGCGAGGTTTCGTTATATCGAGGTTCTTTTCCATATATTTTATTATAACTGGGGTAAAGAAAATCGTTCGTTATATCGAGGACTTCGTTATGTAGAGGTTCCACTGTATTAAAATTTTACATGAAATTCAACTCAGTGAACTACTGATTTGACCGTAAACAAGCCGTAAAAAGTCGTCAGTTACTGTCGACTAACTACACAACCTGTGCTTCTTTTTATCCCAAAGCTTTCTAGTTATATCCGTCAGGGTAGCTGTTAAGCCTGGTAGTTGGAATTCTCGGAATGGAAATTCTGAAGTCTGACCATTCATTGAAACTTCAGGAGATCTTTTCATAGTAGCTCTTTTACTACGATGCACCTCGTGGTTTCAAGTTTTTTTTTTAAGTTAGCGTTTGATACGAGTTGTATTCGCTTAAAATATTGATAAGAAAGTTCTCTATCAGTTTCCAAGGTCCTAAATTCTTTAACTCTCTTAGTTTTGAAATATTCTTCCTACCTCCCGGCGAGGGAGATCCTAGCGCTATGGACAAGTACAACTTTTTGTATGTAAACTGAATATGGAAAACGTATGGTACCAGGATGAACCCCCTTCTAGGATCTTTCTCTCTCAATGTAAACATACCCTAACTTGCGCGTTGTTAAAGTTCCGGCTGTAGTTCTTTTCTTACGGCCTTCTTTCCACTTTTAGAAGAGACTGTCCATGTGAAAATCTTATCCTTGATATTAGTATAAGCTCCAAAAAGTTTATCACTATCTTAGAATGTATTTCCCTAGACTGATTGAATTGCGTTCTATAAAGGCAAAATGGAACTGGGTCGTATCAGGGTCGTATTATTCTTCTCGTTGTCCCGGAACTCTACGTCCCTCGCATGATCCCGCTGCTTAAGTTTTTCCTGGCCTCTAAGCCTTAGTTAATTGTCATTTTCTGTATCAATATGGACCTTTTCCTTTTGGAGTGTGCGTTTTCCTGTGCCAGTACACCACTTTGTCTTGTAAGTGTTTTGAAAACAAAGTTAAAAGCCAGTCAAAGTGTTAAGTAAACTATATTATCCAATTTTCAAAAAGGCTTAAGCTATTTTACAGATTTTCCATTAAGTGAGGCCAGGTCAAAGATCCTTGCAAATTTAATATGCCTTAACTGAGGGTGTGAAAAAAAAAGGTAAAATAAAAAGGTGCTAGGACGAAAAATGTTTTACTTTATAGTTTTGTTAACTCTCAGGAACTTAGTTTCCATGAATCGAAAACATGGGAAAAGACGGTGAGACTTGAGTAACACAAAGAAGAAAGACAGTTTATATGCTAAGAGACCTTTTCAACAAAGTCTCCGAAATGTGCGAAACATAAGTCGCGAAAATGTCTCACAAATAAGCTGCATAAGTAATCTCGTTAGTTTGAAGATAAATCTTACAATATGCTTGACCTCGAAATTTCTATCCCACAATCCCTCAGTTCCGGTACCCTTGAATGGGTTCTATTTTTTGACAAGCGGACTTCCGGTCCTGTCATTAACTCGTAAATCAACAGCGCTTTCTTGTTGCCAAGTATTCATGACAAGCCCTCTTTATAGACCGTATGTTTTGAAAAGCGAAGGCCGCTTCATAATTTTGTCCATTTATGGCCTCAAAAGATGCCATTGCATTACAAAGATCGTTTAGTCGAAGAATTATTCTTTTAGAGGACCAAATACGATTGTCGCGATGTATAAATTTAGCAGATGATCTTCGTATGCGGATTGTCATATCTTTCAGCCCATCCCATGCTATATGATCTGTTCAAAGCGGCATTGCTAATAAGAATCATTACATATGTCATGATAAGTAATAAACTTGACAGTCGAGTGACCCTTTGTAACAAAATTGCTACAACAAAAAACGTCTAACCTTTGCTGTAAGAAGTAATTTTTGACGGAAAAACCACTTCAAAGACTTAATAGGAAAGCCTGTTACCGTGCGAGCGTTTTGAAGGGTCATTGGTTAATAGCGCCTTTGTGTGGTTACGCCAAATGTCTAACTTGGGCTTCTGATTGGCTGTCGCTGTCTCATTTCTTAAAAATTATCCTCTCTCAAAGCACTTCATAGAGGTGTTTGAGGCCGGAATGATTAAGTCCCAGGGTCTTTCTGGTTGAAAACTCTAGCGAAAAGGCATCTTAGATCGAAAGGAAAAAGTATGTTTGTATAGGCCTAGTGGAATAAGTGCTTTTCTTTGCATGTGAGGTCGCAAGGTCCCTGCTAACTAGCTGGATCTGTCAAATACTCGTATCTCAAATTCTCGCCAGCCTTGACACATGTCACTAAAGCGATGACACATGTAGCAGAAACCTACGCCAAAAAAAGTTCCATGACATGCCGGTCATTGCTCTGTTATCTACTGAATGCCGCAACGGAGTGAGTGGCTATACGAAACTATATAAGCATCGCCTATTGTTTGTGTTTTAATTTCAGTTTAAGCGCCGCGCAAGCGATTCTCCGAAGATGGGACCATCTTGGACTTGGATAGTGACCTCATCTCTATTGATCTTGCTAATTTTTGGAGGTAAGTAGGCTTTATTTTTATTCGATTTTAACCTAAATATGTAATCCGAGCAAACCCTATAATATCAGCTTGTCTTGACCGCCCCTTGTTCAGGGTCGTAAATCTTGGCTTGATTTATGTGAAAACTTCAGCGCTATTTAGCCCAGAGCTATAAATCATTCCAAAGTGCTTCCTCCCGTGCTCCAAAGTTGCTAATAGCTTTGAAAACACTTCTCTGAGGACGAATTAAATCGGTTGTGTCTGGCAAGCGTTAAGAGAACAATGAGCGCGTGTTCACGTTAACTGTAGACTAGATGAAGACCGGCAACTCAAGCACAAGTCCTTTTTGCTTGTAAATATCAAAGCCATGGAGCGAGCACAGTGGTGTTTTGAGGGTTAGGAAGTATTAGGAGAGAAAAGCAGTGAGTTTGGAGAGTTCAAGGTGTAAAATTGACATATGTGCGAGAATGAGTTATGGCGTCCGGAATGTGGTCTGTAAGCCGGGAAACATTTTCTGCGAAGATACAGAGAAATGCAAGGCTTTTTTGCGCTGTTTTAACTTATTTTATCGTTCTTAGTCTATTCTTTCGTCATTTGTATTGTGTTTAAAAACTTTAAAGCTCTAAAAAACGTGATTTGAAGAAGATTCTTCAAAGGATTTGACTTGTGCTTTGCGAGAACTCATGCAGAGCACTGAGTCGTTTTTACTTCATTTTTCAATTTTTTGACACAAACGATCAATCTCCGCGGCACTGAACGCTGATTACGAATAATGTTTGAATTGGGCCATAAGGACCATCCGATAATACACACTTCTCCGGAAGAATTACTAAGGGAAATGTTTTTATCGTGAAAAGAAGAGCACCGTTTCTTCTTCAATTACCCAAGTCTGCGGAAAGGTGACAAAAAATTATCCATCAGGCATAGAGGCGCCTTGTCCGGATGTGGCGAGCGTCCTCAGTGAAAATTTTGCCTCCAAGAGAGAACAGATTTACTTTTTTGTACTGTTACAGGGATGTATTAGGCCCCCGAGAGGTTAACTGTGAAGTCTGCCTTTGTCAGCACTTTAAAATCTTACTGAATACCAAGCAATTAGAAGTAATTGAGCTGAGGGGTAATGGCTTAGTACTCTGAGTATTGTACACGGTGTGATTGCAAAGGTCGGACATTCGTGGTTTCATGAGCAATTTATTTACGTTCTAATACTCGTTTCCTTTGAACGTGATTGATAGCGACAAGTTTGCATAGTCGAGGAAAGAAGGTTTTCTTTGAGTAGCTCCCGTTTAACGGTAATATTTCATCAGAGCTGCAAAGAGCTGTCTATTGGTCCTCGAGAACTTAGCACGTTTAAAATGGATTTGTAAGTGAGTTGTTAAGCGCATCAAAAGAAACTCGTCTTCTTATTATGTTTGTTAAACTTGAAGGGACTAAAAGGGAATGTGTCCGTTGACCATCATCCGAAAATCACCCGTTCAAAGCAAACAGATTTATCTGCAATTTTATTTTCAATTCGGGATTTTAAACCATCACAATAACAATTTGGCTGATTTAGATAGCACGGCGATGACAAATCCTCTCCGTACAAATTAACTTGATTTGTTTTGTGATTGATCTAACCGCTTTTTGAATTAGTTGAGAACTTAAAAACTACCAGTATTCTTTTTGCGATTGCTTGGCTGGTTTGGTTAATTTTTCCCATAAACTAGTGTTTGTGTGGGTTTAGCTCTGTTCTTGTATACAGACCACTCGTTTTTGACAACGGCAGTGTTTTTCTCTTCGCTACGTAGTATCCAAGAAAGGTTATCTGCCTCTGAGCTCGAGTTATTTACATTTACGTCTTCTCGGAGAATTCGCCAACATTGCAGCGAAGCTTATGTGTGCTGTAGGAATGCTTGGGACAAATTACGTGTACCTGACTATATCCCAAATCTTGCACCATCGTATTATGTTAAAACTTTTAAGTCTATACGAAAATTTCATCATTGTGTGTATATTGCAGCGTGTTTCTTGTTGAAAATAATGTTAACAATGATTGTTTAATAAAAATTTTAGCGGTCTATTACTTTTGTCTTGTGAAGTGAGAAAATATGGAAGGGCGCATGGAAATAAAATGGCTAAGAATTTTGTTCCCACTACATCTCTTCTTTGCATGGAGCGCAACCTTTCGAATGATTAATTCCCAAAGAAAAGCAATAAATCATGAATCACCAGGATGTTTTCGCTACCTTGTTAGAATGTACAAAGGTTAAGCGTTGGATTAATGTTGTTGGAGAGAAACAATACAATTTCGCTGTTTTCGCGGCGTGGTTGACTTGCAAACATGTGTATGTACTTTGCTCTTTAAAATGTAAATTGCGTTTACGAAATTATTGTCAACTCTTGTCAGATCTCCTAGTTAGCATTTTCTCCTCCCTGCTATATAACTTTCGTTGATAAGTATGTCAGTAAATGAACTCCTGTGGCACTCAGACTACAATAGATTGTAAATGTGATAGCGCTCTTTTCTTGATGCACAGAGATACGCCCGGAGTTACAGCACGCATGGACGACACTCTTCTAATAGTATTTTGTTACAGTCTGTCAAGATCGCGCGTGAATTTCGTTCGTGGAAGATTTTCGATGAAAGGGGGCGAGATATCACTTCTCGAACGGCTGAGATTTTTTTCCTCGCAAGTTTGGTTAAAGCAAAGTATATTTTCCATTTTGCTGATGTAAAGAACTGCTATTTTAGGGTTCTTTCCCGTCCTCCCTGACCAAATCGTGAAAGATCTAATTAATCAAAAATCCATCACACGTTTCAAAGAACAAAACAATTCCATTAGTAAGTGTAAAGTGTAAACTCGTTCACAAGTTCCTGTTAAGTTTTTTTTGGCTCTTTTCACGTTTCTTGAAAAAAGTCCTGCCAATTTGCTAAAGCCGTGACCTTAAAAAAATTGTTCCAATTGCTGTTAATGTTTCTCTCGAATTTTCAAAGATTAACCAATTTTAAAAAAAGGGATTACAAATTCTTTGCCGGAAATGAGTTTAATGACAGTGAAATGTGTTCGCGGGCTTTTTAATGAAATGACGCGACCATTACGTAGTGAAAATATTTAATTCATTTCCTTTAACTGAAATGCTATTACTGGAACAAAACTCGACTACCATTGTATGCATTACCACTACAAGACCTCGTCGACCCAACCCGTTTGGATGACAAGCACTAGCAGTAACCGTTGGTTAGTCAGAATGCGATATCTTCGAGTCAACTTCAAGGAAGACTCGGAAAAAAGGCGATGTTCGCCGTTAAAACAGCGGTTGTGTATTGGAATCACTATTTCACTCGTTCTGTTGCTGTGTATTATTTTAGCGGCAACTTGTACGCGCAATTCTGGTCCATCCGGCGAGCTATTAGGTAAGTTTGCTGTTAATTTGACCGGGTCTTGCGTTTTGTTGTGGTTTCTATAATTTTGTTTCTCCTTTTAAATGAATTAGAGGTTATTAGGCAGTTGATTTTAGTACTGAAGTTTTTTTCTGTACGCACAGTTTCCTCCCTGAAGGACGCTATGTGTCTGAGCGATTTTTCGTTCACCCCGAGTAACTACTGTAGGTTGTCTTCTAAGCACAGGCTCGATATTCTTGAGATTCAAACCATCGTTTTATTACAGTGGTTACACCTTTCATTGTGTCTTGGATACAACCTTGAAGCAAAGTTGGATCATACGTTTATCACGACATGAAAAATATGTCGACCAGAGGTTGACTGCATTGTTTAGTCAGTGCTATTTCTGTTCAGAAATGTTGCAAAACAGAACTCTTTCAGTGTATTTCTCTCGTTTGAAGTTACGGTTGAATTTGGGAAAGGAAGGAGTTTATCATCAACTTGGTACGATGTCGATAAATTTTAACGAGTCGCCTACTCACAGTTCTCCATTTACAGATATATATCTGACTTGATTACAATTTAATTTTACTTCCGAGCCTCTTCTTCCCTCTAGATGCTGTACACTCGGTTAGCGAAAGCTACTTTCATTCACTTTTCTGCACTCTAAATACGCATTCCTTTTTCCTTTCGTGTGCGAGGCTCTTTAAAAATATGTTTTGGATTACATATTGCGGGTTATTTTTATTATGTTTAGTAACGGAAGAACATTTTATTGTAAAGGGCTCGCTTCTCCGCGCGACAGATTAACTCTCCTTCCCTCCTTATCCAATTTATATCTGTGTTTTTCTAGAGAAAAGCATTTCAAAAGAGGGAGTCAAAGTAACTCCGCTTCTTAAGAGCCGTTCCCGAATTCTTTCTTTTGTTTCTGAGGAATGCTTTCTATTCTTATAAACACTCAAAGGTGTAAAACTATTATGCGGGTGTAAACTCCTGGCGTAAAAAGGAATTATTCCCCAACGACAAGACATCGCCGAATTTCTCCTTTTACACAATACGGCAAGACATAAATCTTGTAATGGGTGCAAGAACAGTAATTTTTGTCGCTAGTAAACACTGATTTCAAAGTCTTAATCGAAACTTGAAGCACGCTTTCTCCGATTTGTTTGCTTTGAAGGGTCGGTAGGCGCCTATGTAAACAGCTGGTGTGGGTATTAATCCTTCCGAAACAATAAAATCATTTTATGGGTCCATTCTGTCATTGACATAAACGGCCAAGTCCGCAAATGATCGACGCGTGTTGATATCTTTGAAAAAATCCGCTTTTAATCCGAGAAAGATTTCGTTCTTTTGGGGTACAACGTTTAGTACTTGAATGAACGTAACTTTTGTAAGGTACGTTATTGTAATCTTATGACCATAGTGTGGTTTATAATCCTTCCTTTTTGCAAAGAAACATCTTCGCGAACCCATTTGCATCACCGTAAAATGGCGGGTGTTGACATTTTATAAAAGCCCCCGCGTTTTAATGGCAAAACATAAGAAACCTTTTCTAACTTTGTTTTACCGCCGAAAGGTAAAGTCATTATTTTTCTGAAATTCCAGCCTTAGACATTATAGACCATTTCAAAGGAAATACATTTTGCGGTTGATTATAAAGCCGCTCCGAAGTGTACATTCGTCACGTTCGTGTCTAGTAATCGACGAACCTGTACTATTCGTGCATTTGCCCCTTGCTCTCTTAGTGAAATTTTCAAATCTAAAGGGCTAAGACCTTTTGACTTCGGTTTTTTGCCGTTATTAAGAATGAGTAGGGATCTTTGGGTGAATCACTGCGGGAATTTTGGACGGAAATTCCGGTAACTTTGCGCTGTTTTACTTATAAACAACGCCTTCTATGTTGCCTGTGGTCGACATTCCTCTTTATTTACAGGAAGCGAAAATCAATTTACCATCCATCATCCTTAATTTTTGACAGGCAAATTTTCCATTGTATCCACCCATGGTTCCATTTCTTTACCATTTATTTGCTTTGGGAGAAAATAATTGCTCCCAGTTCATGTTTAGACGCTTCTTTCAAGCCTGGAGATCTGTTCAAACAGAGCACTGTCTGGACAATAGTTGTGTTTTAATCAGTGGTAGCTGTCCTGGGAAAGTTTGTAGCGGTGTGGCAGGGTCGCCTCTTGAAGATAGTTCCGGAGTGTTTTTACAGAGGAAATATACTTTAAAAATAATCATGGTCAAATCATTTCCATGTTATAATTAATTGTCTTTGACGCCGAGGCAGTTGAAAATTCATTCCTGTGCGTACGAACTCACTGAATCTATAACTTTTGCGATGTTTTAACCTGAAACATTCAATAAAGGTATCTGCGATTTGCCAGTTTTTCTCGTTCAGCTAGGGCCCTAGACCTTTCCCATTAAAGGTGAACGTTTTCTGACTAAGTGCCAACATCGTTTTCTTTTCTTTTATTATTATCTTTTTTTAAAGTTAGGGCTGTTAGAGAACGTCAGGTAGAAGATATACCGAAAGATTCTTCCTCGCTACACCAAAACAAGACTAGAAAGAGGCATTCTCGGCTTCATAATATAGTTTTCTGCCCTTTGGTTCAGGGATGTACTATTTAGTTTTGAAAGGGTGGATTAATATTCCTTTCAACTGAGTCGCTACTCTGTGTTACATCAGGACTAAATGGGCAGGATATAAATGGTCCTGGAAAGAACTGCTCCTAACATAAACTATAAAAACGATATGAGAACAGGAAGACAGAATGAGGACTTTTTTTAGTGGTTTTTGAAGGATGTCACCTTTCCTTACGACTTGGGCTCGAAACTTTGATACTGAAGTTGCAAATTAAGCTATAATTATCGCAATTTCACATTGGGGCTGAGTGCTGAGGAACAAAGTACTGCCTAGCTGATCACACTAGAATATTCTTCCTACAGTCTGTCAGCACTAGGTTAAAGCCTTGAAAATTCCGAAAGTCTTTGCAAATTTACTGTCAATACACAATTCGTCAAATCATGAAGTGGATTTCTAAATTGTGATGTCAACTCATGACCTTTCTGTTTCTATACAATCAGGAGACAGCAATAAGGACGTGTTTTTAGGGGACACAGGTAAAAAGTGGAACCCATCCAAGTGACTCTCCCAGGCGAAAATGAGAAAAAATGTCAGGTTGTTTTTCTTTCAAGAGTAAAATGTATTGGGAGCATCAAATTAGGATCAGTGCAAGGTTCTATAAAGTTATCATGTTACGATGTCGCGATTACCCTCACCAAAGGACCAATATCAAAATGTAACGATGCGGAGAAGAAATGGGTTTTAGTCTCTTTAAGAAACACTGCCCTTTGTTAAACTCAGAATGGGAGAGATAGTTATAAAGCCGCTTGATAAATAGAACGTCTCGAAAAATTAAACAACCGTTGGTCTCCATCTCTGAGAAAAGAGAAGGTTATAATTGCCTGCGAGCAAGCTCTTCATTTGAGGGAGTCGCGAGAAGTCACGCGAGCGCAGGACACGAAGAAAAAGAAGAGCTAGCAGGCTAAGGTTGTGAGAATTATTCAAATCATCACCAAAGTTAAAATGCTTCAATCTTTTATCAAATTCTCCCAACTAATTCTCTAAAGAAATGTATGGAGATGAGTCTGGATAACTTTTATGTGGATACTGGGGCTAAAAGGAATCGGCCGACGCCCAGAAGACAACAGAAAGAAAACTCACCCCGGAAGGGAATTAAATTAACTGCAAAAACCGTGGACGAAGATCCTGCTAGTTATAAGCGTTGGATCTCTAAAAAAGAGATCTATATTAGCCAAGATATTAAGAACCAAAAACGAAAAGTCCAAAGACTACTGCGAAGCTGCTCAGAACAACGTGTATTGTTTTTTTCGGCTGGCCATACCAGCCATCTTCAGGTTTACATCTGTAAACCCGAAGAAGGCTGGTATGGCCAGCCGAAATATTGTTATGACAAAACACTTTCTCATCAGCTTCCCATTGGTCTTTGGATTTCTCGTTTTTGGCCCCAGAAGGGGCTCAGTGTTTCATACAACCTTTCTAGATTTCTAACATTCTTCAGACCAGTCTTTCGCTGCAGTGTTTTCATAAAAGATTGAAGAAAGGAAAACTGAGACAGTTCAAAACAAAACTGTTTTTGGTAAAATCTCTTATTTTCTGTGTTGTTCCATTACTTTCAGGTTTATTTTGGTCGCAATGGAGTTACGTAGATTAATAAGTGTAGTCATCTAGGGAGCGGGCAAATTTTTGACTTTCCCAGGCAGTCTAAAGGCAGCTGAACAGGAAGCAAAATTTAAGATTTGCAAGATAGCATTACTGAAATTGTTCTAACGCTTCCTTCCGTAATTTTATTGTGGTTCACCCGTGATATCCGAGTTTGTTGTAGGAGTGTCACGCGAAAAATTCATCATGTCCACAATCGGCCACAACTGAAAAAAACGCCGGCCTGCTGCTGACCGACTAGACAAGCGGGCTCCAAGACATTCAGTTTAGTTGCGCCTCGTTTTGAAGTGTGTTTTTAATGCGAAGAATGAGTAAAATGCCCATGATGGTTGTTAGCGTCCGTTTAATTTTTGATTTGTTATTCCAGGGCGATAAGAAAGAAATTAAGGATGTTCTTTTAGCGCCCTTTCTATGCAAATGAACTTTTTCTCCCTCGTATTTGGTACTCACTCGAACACGGCACAATGATTTTCAGCAATTATAGACAAAACTTGTGAAAAAAGAAAACGTCTAATTTGTTCAAATTCGAAACGTTTCCAACCGTAATTTCTGTATATCTGATTTTTTTTAAAGCTTTTCCAACTTACGTTCAATGAATCTTGCAAGGATGCTCTGAAAAATGAAACGGGACACCGGAACCAAATCAAAACTATGCTAAAAATTCCCAGCCATAGAAGAAACCAAAACCAGACCGAAACGAGTCTGGTCGTCTTTTTTTAACCACCTGTTAATAAAGTCAAGCAAAAAACAAAAACGTGTAATCCTTTTTGCCACTCACTCGCGTTAGTAAGTGACAGAGTGTTATTCAATAACTATTTTGCCACCTTCTAGTCCAGAAAGTTCCAAAAATAAAGCCCTTGTAGCTAACTAAGCCCTCTAAGTGAGTTTGTTCAGCAAAAAAAACAACAACAACAAATGAAACTAAAACGACTATTTGTACTCATCCTTATTTCACTTTCTAAAGAAGTCAAGTTTTCTGAAAAAATATTAACGTGTTCACTAGGAATGGACAAACAAAGAGCATTTAAGCGTGAGCCAGCGAGAATTACCGTACTTTCCTTGAGAGCAGTATTCAACACACATACAACCATTTAAAACCATTTATTTCCAGTTCGGTCAGGTTAAAACAATTTTTGATAGGTTTGGATGAGGACTTAGGAAAAAAATAATTACAAGGTAGTATCAGAGATAAGCAATGAAATTATATACAGTGTCTTTTAAATTTTCTAAATCAATAGATTAAAATAGTAACTTGGAGCTAATTTAGATATTTACAATAATTACAATTACTCCGATAGCATAAATTGTTTCATCTTATTTTTAAATGCTTTTGATGAAATAGACTATTTTGTTTCATTTGGAATTAATTACTTGATTTCGTTTTCAGTAACGACCTTCAGTAACACGTGAAGATTTTCTTTTAAACTTTATGTGTAGATAAACAAGACCTCCTTGTATAATGGTTATGTTCTTGTTGAGTATTTGCCGAGCAAAAAATCATTCAAATATTTAGGGAGTAGTTTTGTGCTTACATTGAAACTTAAAGTGCTGACACTGGTGCTTACAAGAAAGTCGTTAATTTTGTCAATAGATCTAATAAATTAAGTTTTTGGAAAAATGCCTTCTTCTGGAGTTTGAATAATTTGTCTAGTCTTGTGAGATAGTTGTTTGCCCAATATAACGATAATGGCGATACGACTTAATCAAACTATTATGATAATTATAGATTTTCAGAACTGACTGACAGGCAAACAGGTGAATTCTACAGAGAACTCCTATAGTGCCAGAGATATTTGTTGCAATGTACTCAATATGACTATTCATTGTTAAGTGCTGGTCAATTATTTTTGTGAGAAATTTCGTTCTATCTACCATTTGGATAACATGGTTTCTTGACTAAGTTAATAGTCAAGATTTGTTTGTAACTCTTTTTTCCGTGATTTAACCACCATAAAATGTACAGTTTGGTTTACTGTACGAGAAGGAAATGTTCATTTTGTTGGACGGTTTCACTGGGATAGCAAAAATTTCCGTTAGTGTTGTGAAAACAGTTCCACCAATTAGCTATGTCAAATGTTAACAATGGCAGCAGCATAAACCAGTCTATTTTTCAGAGAGCAATATGAAATGTATTACAACATTTTTCAACTAACCCGTTTGCTTTTAGTTTTGATATTTTCATGTATGTATAAGGCGAGGAACTATAATTACCCTACTGCAGTTTTTACAAGATTTTAATAAAGTTGTTAATTATTATTTTTTTCAAATGAGCAACGCATATTTTAGTTGTCGGCCAAGTGTCTATCTCTCGAACAAGTTGCTGTCGAATTTTTTTCTTTGTAATGCAATTAGAATCAATTAAGTGACTGCTAAATATGCTATAATTAGCTATAAATAATTTTCCGGAGGACAGTTTTAAAGGATCAATTGGCTGAAACGTGAAGGCTGTTCACCAGCCCTGGAATAACTCCTATGCCAAAAAAGTATTTATTTTACAAGTGTACTCCCATGTTTTGAACAGTTATTAATAAACTATCAACATGATGCTGAGAATTTTGTATAATGTTGTGGGACTATAAAACAAATGAACAAACAAGGATGAAAGGTCAAGAAAAATTGTCGTACAATTTCGGGTCGCGTTTAGAAAAGTATTGCGAACTAAAGAAAGTCATTAATTTGTGTATAGATAGCCTTATTTTCTGGATACTGTCATAACAGGTATAAACCTGCCATTAATAATGAACCAGAATATCATGAACTAACGGCTATAAAATTGTTCAAACGATGAAAGAAAAGTATGATTGATTTTCTATCAAACAAAGGTGAAAATTAATGTAGTTTTGACCAAAAATATGTTGGGATTCGGCCAGCCCCTAGTTTAAACATTTTGGTAACCCTCAGGTGAAAGTATTGACGACTAGTCAAGAGGATTAAAATACCATTGTAGTAAAATGTTCTGTTGCAGGCTGGCAGTTCTTGAATTCATTTCTATCTACTACAAAGAGAACTTCTACTTGCCTCTAATAGTCCATAAATCCTTGCAGTTTACTGGGGCAATTACACAATTTGTAATAACTGTAATGGCTTAAACCATGACTGGAGAAACGGAGTTCACAAAGTGAGAAATAATCAAGATGGCTACTGCCGTAGACGATTTCAGAATTGTGAAGGTTTTATTTCGGTCATCAGTGTGAAAAACAGGATTTCCGAACACATTCGTCAACACTTCAATAGTAGTAATTATCGTTTAAGCGCGGAGACTAAATTCCTTGGCAAACAAGTGCCGCTTGCTTTGACATGTATGTAGCTTATAAACCGCATTTAACCTTGTCCCTTTTAGCACTTGCCGAAGTCAAGTTTTCAGAGAGTTTCCGAAAATGATTTTATTCAAATGCAATATTAAATGGTACTACATGACAAATTGCTTTCTTTTGAATGGTCACACTATAAGATTCAGTTCACAAATTCAATTTTTAGTATCCGTCATGAACATAAAACACTCAAAGAATTATGAAAACGTTAACAGACCCCTCTAGCTTCTAATTTGCTTTTGTAATTGTTAAAATACTACAAAGTTCAACAACTCACTCCAGAGACGAGTCTTTCATTTTGAAATTTGGAATAGAGTTGTAATATTCTCAGAAATATTCCTAGTAAGAACCAACCATTTCAATAATCGAATTAATGGACGAGAAAAGTTCTCACGCCCGCAGTGATTATATTTGAGTCGTGCCAGAATGTCTCAATACGGTTTTTTCTACAACGTCCTATAAGTTGTGAATTAAAGGCTCTGTCATAAAGCTTCATAGGATTGCTCAGTTGTGCTTTAATAAAGAATACTGTAAGCCAAGAATTAATATTTTTTTTGAGTCCTTGTCTGTTGGGAAGTAAGATGTCAACAGCTTGAAACGCTTTCCTTGTAATGTCTGCCTAGCTTCGAGGAATACGAAGTTATAGCTTTGCATCGCTTAGATTAAAAAACCGAAATACGTTTGCCTAGAATGTTAGGATCCTTGCATATTCTCGTCCTTGCTACCGTCTCAAATATAGCCGCACGAAAGGGAATGAAAAGAAGTACGCCGGCACTATGATCATAGACTTCATTGGATGTGTTCTATAGCGATCATTGCGGATTTAAGAAAATGAAATCTGTTGCTAGGTTAAGTGAGAAGGTTGCAAGAAAAGATATTGCGAAGACCTTAACTAGGGCGTTTTCGAAGTTAAACAATAAGTAACCGTGCTTTAAGTAAACTAAGGTTGAGTTGTCAGCACTGATCGCTCGTTGCAGCCGGGCAAAACAGGGCCAGAAAACCAAGAGCAAAAAGCTTTCAGATCGCCAAGTTTCAGCTATAAGGAAAAAATTGTGGGCACCACAAGAAACGTAAAATTACTATAGTTTCGTTCAAGAACGTCAGTAGAGAGATGTACTAAAAAGCTTTTCGTTAAACTCTATAATGCCTGAATTGTATCTAAATCATTTAAAATGCGTTTTAAAACATTCGGTAGACAACTCTGTCACTGCTGATCATACGTTTGAGAGTAAACTCTTTAAATTTGACTTCCAGGTAACTATATTGGTCCTTAGTATTAGTTCGTGACAACATATGGCAATTAAACAACTGTAATTCCTTACAAGCGCTGATGTGCAAAGAATTTAGAGATCTATTCTTGTCAAATGCATGATCAACGAACGAAATTTTAAAATGACTTTCAAGCTGATCTGCAGATCTTATTCTTGATAACATTCAACTTAGGAACTAAATGAAGGAAACGATCACGCAAATTAGGGGGTACTTTCTACTCTCTATCGGGCGAGTTTTAAGTAAGACAAGGTACTCAAAGAACGCCTCGTATCTCTGTTCTACTTGCATGAAGTAAAAACTGTTTACAAGGTGTTTTCTCTATGAATTTTGTGTCCAATTACATAACGATTAGTTTGTAGGAAATGTATAAAAGGCTGGTGCAAACGTAAGGCGCTCACCCGAAGAAGTCCCTCAGCTGGGAGCAGCAACGCAATGCAGGTTCGAAGAAAGAATCTCTGTTTCGTTTCCTTGGGCGTTGTCATTCCTGTCTTCGACTGTTTGTTTCGTGCACGCATCTGTTTCCAGTATGCGAAGAAAATTTGCTCTTGCAAGGCAAAAAAAGCTGCTGAGGCTGATGTTGCTCCAAATTGGCCAAGGCTTGTTAGCGGAACCTTGTTAGCACGATTTCATCAGTTTTAATACCCGACAAACTATTATGATTAATGATCTGCTGTGTTCTTGGTGGCTGGTGTCATTTTACAGTTCTAGCTGTTCTGGGTTTGTTTACAAAAGACTCTATATATAATGTCGGAGATCAAAGAAGCGGCAAGATCGCTGTCTTTACCGTCAGTTTTTGCTTAAAAAGCTATCGCACTTTTGAAGCTTTGATATATTTTTCCTTTAATTTTTTCTCCGCCGGTTATTAAAAGTGCCCCACAATCACCTTAGCTTATCTATAATTGATCAGTGAATTCTAAGAATGCATTGGAATCTGTCCACTTAGCAAACTGTACCGCCTTCTTAGTTGACTTAAAACTGCCAATCTGTGTCATAATCACTGCACGCAATCTGTTGCATTTCTATTGATCCCATTTAATCAGGAAGCTCTCCAGTCAGTTGGCGATTAGTACACCTTGTTTGTCTTTTTAGCACTACCCTATTATCCCATATCAAATTTCCTTTGCATGCCAATGGATGGTTCATATAAGCGGCTCTGGTGGACCGATTCGGCTTTGAACGTCTTATCACAACACTTTTAAATGCTCCGCCGGATAAATACCTATTTAAATTAAACGACAAAGACAAATCAATTTCCTTAACGGACCCTTGAATTTTGTCAAAAAGATACTTTGCATTGTATCGAGTTGGGATAAAAGGGTTGTTAATCCCGTACTGTATTTGTTTTTATTTTTTTAAAAATTCTATTATTATTTATACATTATGTACCCCCAAATAGAAACCTTGACTATTATTTTGTAATTTTAGTCATCTTACAAAAATTCGGTCTCCTTGATTTTTAGTTAAACAAAAGCATGTTTCATAGTTACCAGTTTATGCGAGCAATGTTTTTGTAGTAATATATGCTCCGCCTTCTCCTTGAATTCTTTTCTTTTATTTATTTTTTTACTTTTTTTTTCAATTCTCTGCCTGGTTTATCTCAAAGTAGTCGTTGCGTGCTCATCTAAGAAGTCGTAAAAAAGTCGCTGAAAACAAACGTCGTTTGCCCGGCTTTGCAGCTATCGATCGCAGAGATAAACTCTATGGCTTACTCATAACCGGAGAATTAAATCTTATTCGAGGATAAAAATCCCTCATGATGCTAAAAATTTAACCCAAAAAAATTGTAAGTTGGGTAAAGTATGCGTTCCAATGCAATGCGGTGGATGGTGGAGGACGCCACTTCCGCGCGCGCAACCGTCGTTTTGACGCCATAAAAGAGGCGTGTTAACCCAAGCGGTGTAAAGGTCTTTTTGCTTTGAACGTGTCAAGAGTAAAGCGGTAGCAAGCACTTCACCAAAGGAGCGAAATCTCACGAAAATGCGTTATGCCGCGATTTCATTTTTTGTTTGCACTCTAGCAACAGTATTAACGGGTAAGTGAGTCTACTAAATCGAGAACAGGTAGTTCAGCGTCTCTACCACATTGTCACAGTTATCAACAATGGGCAATTAATCACGGCAGAGACACAGGGAAGGAATTGGGTTTGTAGTAAGTGACTATAGAGCCCTCAACTAGGTGCTAGGTTGCTAATTACTGTTAGTACTGGATTAGTGCAGGATCGATGCTCTAGGAGATTCCTCTGGACCGAGTTCAATATGCAACGGCAGTGACATTTTTACAGAAGTCATGGCTAAGCTCATTTAGAGCTTTCTTTGTCTTAATGAGATGTTCGTGGATAAGCCAATGTCCTACATTTCTCGATTCTAGGTGGTAGCCTGATGGGTTCTAGTCAAGTTTGTTGTAATAGAGAACGTTTTCGTGCTATCATATGTTTAAAATTAAGCTCTTCTCGTGCATTACGAAGGAAGGAGCAAACGCCTTCCAGTAGCCTAGCATACCTGTCTCAGTTTGACGAAATATCTTCACGTAGCAGTTTCGTCCAGTACTGAAAATTTTAATTCAGCCTTTATTTAGGATTTTTATCAACCGTTGTTTTATTTCATCACGACTTAACACCGATTGTAATAATAAGAAAAAAAAGGTCCTGTATCGGAATACCGGTGCTCAAAGATCCGAAGGAAGTGTTTAAAACTGTGAATAGATTTTTAGGCATTAAGATAACAGGTGGGAAACGGTTCAGGAAATTACACCTTCAAAGTTTATTTTGGATCTTCAATTGCCCTGTACCTTCTGTTCTTGAAAAATTAGTTTTAGTACACTGTGCATTTTGCTGATCGATCATTGCTGATTTCTAGAAGTTTCTAGAAAGATTGTTTTGTCTTTACAAAGAAACTTGATATCTTTACTTAGTTACCCAACCCACCCGACTAACCTACCTTTGTCTCGTCTCATTTTTGTCCTGTTTTCTTTGGTCACAATGAACGCTCTGAAATTAAGTTTCACCATGATAGTTCTTCTCCTGAATCCATTTTCAAATGCATCATTTGTTTCCCTCCTGAAAGAAGGCTTGGACGAACTGAGTCATCTGTTTAACACACGGCATTCTCTTACCTCCATCTTGTTTCCAGACCCTGTCGAATCCAAGAACATTACTATCAAGTTGGGCTTTATAGGAGCGTTGGACAAATCTCTCGGCGCCACAGCGTCTTTGGGACAAGAATTAGTAAGTTTGTTACCTACTGAATCTTACAACTCATTTCAATATTCTATGTTATCCTCTGGCTAACAAATTCCGCTTGTGTTTTGATCTTCTTTCAGAGTTCAGCGTTCAAAATCGCCATTGAGCTCATCAATGCCGATGCAGCCAAGAATGGCAGTAAAATTAAATTTTCCATGGATTTTAAAAGTGAGTGTTTATTTCCCTCTTTAACAAGAAACTGGCTTAAAGCCGGTATGAATTAAAATTTAACTTAAAGAGAAATTGGATTCGTGCCTTGGCGTGGTGTCTAGTAAAGATTCCCTATGAGTTATTCAGCTTTCTTGCATGTTTTACATCGGACTTTCGGTCTTTGTCATTTATTCTTAATTCAAAATTCTTTTTATTCGAAAAACTTCGAAGTTTTGATTTTCCCTTTCTATGCAGTACTTTATCGTCATACCTAACTATGACACAGACTTTTTTAAGGCCAATCTATGGAAGAAGGTCACCAATCACTTAAGAATCGCATGAGCCTCTAGGGCAACTGTTAAGTTAAAAAACTCTTTTAATTGCTAATTCAAAGTATTGTCTCTCGTGGACAATAACTAGATTCACTTGTGCAATAAGTAATCTTGTTATTCTCTGAACTGGGCCATAATTGCAAGGAACAATCAATTAGTCAATGACTCCTCGGCTACCGTATTGTATTGTTGCTACATCACGCGACATTTTGGCACATTCTGACGACTTATCCATCCCGTTGGATGAGCAATTAAAGTTCTTTCACTTGTTTTGTACCGACCATACTATTGTGTTATGTTCAAAGCCGTACTGCTTGAACATCCTAGCTACATATCAGAACGAGTTACGAATTTAAAAAGCGAGATTCGCCGCTTTAAAAATCATTATCCTCAAAAGTAGAACAGCCTGAAACATGGAAGAATACTTTTTTGCCTATGTGTTTTGAGTCTCTACCATGAATAGAATGGTGAAAATGTTCTTTTGCAGTACTGTTTAAATGTCTAATATTTCGTTATTGAGAATTTTTTTCTTTTTCAAACCAAGCCAAAATAAATTTGAGTCTTTGGATGAAAACCTATAGTATGGCCATTAAAATATCTGCTCTTTCTTAGCTTTTCTGTTACACTTCTTGTTCTAAGATTTCATGTGATTTATTATTGGAAAACTGGCAGAAGATGATTGTTATTCGTGATTTTAAGAAGAGGAGCATTACTCTATATACTGACTATTTTAACAACTTGATTTACTCAGTGATTTTAAAACAAATCCTTTGTATTGAGCGTCATTGACAAACTTCGTTTTCAGGTATGATCAAAGATGGAGGCACGAATCCGTCCACTACTTGTAAGATCGCTGCCCAGCAGCTTGCGGCGGATTCGGACATTGTGGGTGTCGTTGGAGCAATGCGTTCTTCGTGTTCAAAAGCTTCACATCAGTACTTCAGAGACAACGGTAAGAAAATCATGGACACGAACGTTTGCTGAAGTAATCGAGCGAGATTTGTGGTCCGAATCTCTTTGTTGTAGTTATCATTGCCTTTATCTTGTAATTAGTTTGTTTTCCGTCTTATTAGCATGCATGCGATTTTAAGTTATTTTAATAAATCCCGTGATACGAAATCTATCACAGAAATGTAGATGCTTAAAGGAATACCAGTTATATTTAAACGTGCGATGAAGGCATAATCAAAATTTTTACGGCCTGCATGATAGATAGCTCCAGCACAAACAGTTTCTTTGTTTGCAAAATTGTCTACAACAGTCTTTCTCACCTTAAATTAGAAAGCAGAATACGGTATGATTTCTCTGTAAACTGTATCGGCATTGTAAGGTCCGTTTGGAAGGTTAAAAAATCCGGAAGAAAGACAAGACTTTTTAATCTTTTGGTGTGAGGCTCGAACTTGTTGTCTCAGGAATTAAATCCCGTAAAAAGTGCATGTACGCCTGAGAGTTGAATAGATTTTAGATGTTAGGCTCATAGCTTGCCAATGTAGTGTTCAACTAAGCTTTACTAAGATGTTTTTGAAATGCAGTATCTAAATTTTAAAACAGTTAACATTAAGGTTTTAATACATTTCTACAATTAGCTTTAAAGTGAGAGATGAAATATAAGATTTATGAGAAATTACGCTCGTTACTGTCACGATTGATGTGAGGTGTGATTTATAGGCTGCTTCACGTGGCGGTAGAATTTTACAACTCCTCTTTTCAAAATAGTCTTCTTCGTCTGTTCATAAAGCTTTGCCGTAATTTCTAACGACACGACTGAGCTTTTCGAAAACACTTCAGGGCGACATAATGTGCGTTCAAAACTAAACGTTTTCAATCTTTGATTATTGCTTTATGTTAGCACCGACTATGACCCAGATATCATATGCGTCAACCGCAGCAGAGCTTTCTAACAAGAAGAAGTATCCACGATTCTTCAGGACTTGTGCGAGTGATGTACATCAGGCAAGCGCCCTGGCTGAGTTGGTGACTTACTTCAACTGGAGAAGGGTGAGCAACTATAAACTTGTCGAATCCTTCAATCGACTTTTTCCATTTTAAGTTGTCAAGTCCTTTATTCAAGAATTACCAAAACTAAAGGGTAGGGCACGACGATTCGTTGTTTCACAGTCTTCAAAGAAAACTAAGTTTCATGTCTTAATACAGTCAATCATCGTTGGGAAATGGCAAGGTGATCATTATATACCATTATATAAAGGGTGACCGCTATATACAGGTCAACTTTGCAGAAAATGTAAGGCAACTGAAAATTTTGGGAAGTTGTCCGGTGACCGTAATATACAGGGTGACAGCTATATACAGTGCCGTTGTATACAGGTTTGGCTGTAATTGTTATCGACTTTTAGGGCGGGAAGGATCACTGGCTCAGTTTGTTTTCTGTTCGATGCAGTAGTCTTAGTAAACGCTCAAAACCAATGTTGCAGCTAAGCACATAACTAAGATATGATTTGAGACCTGTTATGGCAGTTTTAATTATTTATCTAGTCCATCGAGTTTCGTTTACGTAGCTTTTAGAAACAACGGTTGAATAAGGAAAGATTCTTCACTGGCTTAGCGGTTTAAAACTCAGCTTAACTCCACCTGCTCAGCAAATATCCGGGTTTGTGTGTGTTTACAGACATTCTCTAACTTCCCCTCTCCCCTCCTTCATCCGTTATTTCAGGTGAGCGTCATTGCTACATCAGATGATGAGTATGCCAAAAACCTTGCAGATAGTTTCGAAACGGCAGCCCGCTTACAAGGAATCCGAATTCACGCTTCTTCGAGGTTTTCCAGTACAGCAAGTTCGGACGTTTTGGACAACAAACTGCAGTTGGTAAGAGTTGATATAGTGGAACCTCGATAATGCGAAACTCTGTGTAACGAAGTCTTCGGTTCAACGAACGGTATTTTTTTGCCTCAGTAATAGTAAAATATATAACGAAGAACCTCGATATAACAAACCTCGTTATAACGAAAGTGTTTTGGCAGTCCCTTGGCCTTTCGTTGTTGACGTAGCAATCCACAAAATATCTTTTTTATTGGCGTTTAAAAAAAAATTATCGTAACATCAAGCTGCTGGTATTAAAAAGCTTTTAAGTATAGCGATGTGGTTAAGAATTTTCACATCAATTACTTTTATGTTTTTCTAAGTAATCGTTGTTTGCGCAATTGTTTGATTACCTATCAAAACGCCTCGTTATCTCCCAAAAATGTCTTTAATCGCTTTGAAATGACATCATCAACGAGTATAAAACATTTCAAAATTGCAAAAAGGTCAAAAATAGCAACAGAGGGAAGACATCATGGCGTTAAGCGCCCCCACTATCAATTTGTCTCCTCTTGAGAGAGGAAATTCTTTATTTTTCTTTCCAAGAGCCTTTCTCTTAACGGCTTCGAATTATTGATAATCCGTTCTAAGTTTGTTTCATAGCAAATTAGCTAAGCCTTTTACAAGGTGAATGCCTTTTGTTTGTGATAAGCTTAGCGGTCGACCCGTCACACTCCCCTCCCCTCTTAGTGTCAAGTACAGGTCATTCGAATTATCGTCCCAGTTATAAATTGACTCAGAGCACGATCCGGAATTTTGGGCTTTCCTGCTTAAAGAGAATTAATCTAGTCCACACGCGCACAGTGGTTTAAAGAACAGCAGGGAAGTAGAACTAATCTCACTTCACGTCTGCACAGTTTTAATTGGTAAACTGCATGCAAGTGCAGTAGCGATGACAATTTGAACGTGTTCTTATAAGCACTCCTATGTTCCACTCGGAGGATCAGTTTTTTTTTGTTTTTTGTAACCGTAGTGGTGTGTGCAGTAGCTGACTGTGTAATGTAACAAAGACGTTCACCTTCTTGCTAACAACTCAGGCCATCTGCCACAATGAACAAATTACTTGTCTGTTCACTGGTAAGATAAATGATCAATATTGAATGTTTTGGTCTCGATTTTTTTGTTGCAGATAAAAGTCGCTCAAACTCGAGTAAACCTCATATTTGCTCAGCCTGAAGCTGCCCGAACTATCTTAGAAACTGCCAAAGGAAAGGTAAAACGAAATCCTATTAGCTGGATTCCAAGCTTTCCCTAGATAGACTTTATAGTGTTGTTTAATAGGTTTAATTTCAAGTATCACACCAAGGCAAGCTCCATTGGTCTTCTCAAAAAAAGAAAAAACTGTGTGAGACAAGGAGAAATGTGATACTTACAGCCCTCCTAGTGACGTCGAAGTATTTATAATCCCTTTTCGGCGTGTTAATGTAATTATATTAACCAAGCTTATAACGCCTTCTTCAAAGAGGCATAGCTAATCAAAACAGAATGATTGGTCATTGACCTTGTCTGCACTTCGCACTTCAAGCTTCAAGGTTTGTTTCTCTCCTTCTGTATTGCAACATTGGCTTGCATTCAAATGGACTCGAAAAAAGGCAGTGTTGCGAGATATTTTAGCCACAAACTCTTCTTCTCGGCCTTCCCCTTCCCCCAAAACACAAAAACAAAACGAAAAAAGATTGATTGTACCTTGTTAAAGTTTACTTATCTATTCATATTATGTCGACCATAGGCCTAATACCTGTCCTCGCCATTTGCTACCACCAGTTGCAAAAGCACTTGAGACACTGTACCGTATTTTGGCATAAATGGACTGTCCATGATCTTGTGCTTGTGATCCCCCCTCCACCCCTTGTCAAAGTTGCTAGCAATACAAGACCATACTCAAAACTTGGAGGAACAACTTTGAATGGGAGGGAGGAGGGAGGTCAGTATCATATCTCACAGGCGTATGACCAGGAGCGATTTGAAGCAAGAAAGGTCGCTTTTTCGTGGGAGTGTCTCAACATTTTTGCAACTGGTTGTAACATCACAAACGACTAATTTGCATCTAGCGGTTGTCCCTTATCCTTGAGAAAAATTTAAAAAAAAAAAACGTTTAAAATCTAGCGTATAGACATGGAGGTATGACATTTTAACCTCCCCTGTCTACCCATTAGTAACGTCTGTGTGACGTATTGTTGTTTTATAGGGTATGACTGGCCAGGGCTGGGTGTGGCTGGGTAGCGATGGTCTGACAGCTGTTACTCCTACCAACCAGACTAAAGCCGCTGAGGCCATGCTGGGCAGCGTAGGCATCATGCCCACAGGTACGTTACATTTCAGTCCCAGAAGTGGGCAAAGTTAAAATTCCAGCAAAATTTCCCAATCTCACTTTGTAGAATGTTGAACAACAAATAACACCATGTGAAAATACTGCTAAAGAGGATTCATGTGAATTGTAGTATCATAGGATTTCAACCACGGATTCAAACAGTAGGAACTACAAACTCAACAGATAGTACTATGTGAAAGTAGCGCTGAAGAGGTTTTATTTGAATGGTAGCGATAGGGTTTCTTCCACAGACTCAAAAGTTAGAACTACATACTAAATAGAGCGTTTTAACGGCTCACGTGGCCAGTAACTTTACAAAAGTATGAAAACAAAAGAAAGTTTTTTAATCCCACCGGACTGGTTTGCGACGCCACCATGGCCGACGTTACGTGAAAAAACTCCATAAAAAATAGTACCATACGAATGTACGGCAGAAGAGAATTCATTCAAATTGTAACTTAATGGGATTTCCTCCACAAATTCGAAAGTTACCTTACAAGACTACATCATTTCTTGGTAGAGAAAGGCCTAAATAGAAGCCATTTTGTGACACTCGGTACCCACTCGGTAGAACCAAACAAAGCACAGTCCAGATAGTACTATTTCGTTCCCTATAGGGCAGGAATCCCGATATATCGTGCCTGTGTGACAGGGCTCGAAGTTAACTTTTTAGTGCACTTGCAAAGTTTTGTTAGTAAGAATTTTTTCCACTAGCCAACTGGTGAGACCACTAGCAAATTATTCCCCTTTTTTTGGGAGACATGGATGATTCTAACTCGCAAATGTTTGCTAGAGGATATTTTTCTCACTTGCAGATTATCAAAATCACTCGCATTTTGCGAGTTTGCGAGCGTTAACTTCGAGCCCTACCGGCCGGTCTGTTACAAGGAAAGCCCGATATAAGAAACCCCAGAATAACGAACGACATTAGGGCCATTTATACGAGGAAAAATAAGACGCGTCTTAAATAAGACGCCAACTTTCCGTATAAACGGCACATTTCGTCTAAAATAAGACGCGGCTTAGCTAAGACGCGTCTTATTTGATAAGACATGCTCGTATAAATGGTATAGTTCGCGTCTTAAGTAAGACGCGTCTTATTTTTCCTCGTGTAAATGGCCCTATTATCACTACCCCGGATGCAGTTAAATGTGTGGAACGGGACACAGATGTGACGTTAACCTGTTAAAATATCCAACGATTTGTCTGGTCACTAGGCGCTTGGAGAATTCGAACGTTGTGAATTCTCAAAAGCGAACTGTGTAATCAGAGTTTTCCAATATACAAACTAAGAAAATTGAAATGAAGATAACGCAACTGTTTTGGAAAATTCGCTAATGTTTCTTCAACTAGCATCGTCTTAGCTAATTTTAGTTTATTCCTCGATATGTGCTAAAGCAGTTTTAACTGTTTCATTGTTTTCGTCCTTTAGGAGGTTTTGGCCGACTGAGTCTGAACATCATTGTTCGATGGATTAAAAAGTCCCAAATGCGCGTTCAGGATCAGTACCCTGGAATCATTTATAAACATGTAAGTTTTTAGTCCAGTCGTCTGTGTCATCAAGTTGTTATGGTTGTTACTCGAGTGGATACCTTAAAATCAGGTTGGACATCTTATGTTTATTTGACACAACGCCAGACTCGTCGTAGAGAACCATTTTTGTGAATTTACTGGGCATGTCATTGACGAAAATAGGAAATCAGAGTAAGAGACAATTGTGCAGGGAAAAGAGTTAAATACAGGTCTGATTTTGGGGTATCCGTTCTAGTCACAACCGTGACTAGATTTCATCAAGTACGCCAAAATCGAGCAAGCAAAGGAAAGACTCGGCTAACAAGGTGCGGTTATACGATCGTTTTTTTTTAAAAAAGAGTATTTTCGCACCCGCTCTAGCTTGAATCCTCACTGTAACTCGCACTCGTCATATCGAAATCTGTGTGCTTCAATACTGCGTATCCTTCTTATCATGAACTTGAGTTTAGTTCTTAATACTAGCTGTTGAGTTTTATAACCGTGCTTTCCAATGTTCTCCAACAGTTGCGAACTTCATCTTACGTGCCGCAAGTTTATGATGCAGTGTATGCATACTATCTGGCGTTCGACAAATTAGCGAGACAACGCAAGATAACCGAGGTAAATTTCTTCTTTTGTCAAAATTTCAGCTGAATACTCTCGGAAGAAACGTGTTTCTACCATTAGATTAGCTATTGGAAGTTCTCAGAAAACGGTTTTGTGTTGTTTTTATATAGAATGACTCCCCTTCCAAATTACGGGAGGTTGTTTTTGACGAATTGAAGAAATTCAAGGATAACAAAAATGCATTTGTCGGTGCTCAAGGTTTGTGCGTTTTATGTTTTATACTGTTTTGTGGCTGATTGAGTGAACTGAATTGAACTGAAGCAGATACTTTTTCAAAAGTTGACCTTTTTTTGTTTAAAAAGGGTTAAAACTGCTTTGCTTCGTTTTCTTTCATTAAAATGCCTCTTAATCTTTTTAACAGGTCCTAACACGTACTTTGAAACTCCAAGGTACAACGTTGGAAATTTTCAGGTAAGAGTAACGTTCCTGTCTGTTTTCAATTTTTCTCAAAGGATCGTGTTAGTAAACGGTCGGTCATACCTTGGGAAGTTCTTAAGAAGCTAAAACCCTTTCCCGCCAAGAAGTTGCCAAAGTCGAAATTTCCGCGACATAGTTACTAAATTTCAATGTGTAAAATCATCCTAAAAAACAACTACTGCTGAGTAAAAATACTGCTGACCAGAACTCATTTGAAAGGGTAAGAAGTCACAACTGGTATATAAAGGATTCAACAAAGCACATACCTTTTTATTGCTGGTGAAATAGGACTGAACCTTTTTAGGAGTTAAGGAAACGTTAAAACTCGAGGGAATCAAAATTAACTATTTTCGCGAGGGGGGCCAGTCTTTAAGTTAGAGATTTTTTACATAGCCCACGAAGTAAAACTTCTACTTGTATTAAATTATGACATTAGATCGGGGCGAGCGGTCAATTTTCGCGGGTAATAGTGCACAGATAATATAACCTATGACGTCATACATTTTGCAATGTTGCCTGCTCTGGGACTTTTGGCGGGAAACAGTTTTATTGTTAGATGGCAGTTGTCCTCAGTGTAACCGGTAGTTGCGGGCATTGTTGGGAAAAGATCCCTGCCATATAACAATCACAATTACTGTTAAAAAAAGAGCTAAATTGTAAGTACTCTTTTCGTCTCTGTTTTCAGGGAACCACGTGGGTAAAGGTCGGCAAATGGAGCCAAACTATTGGCGTTGAAAGAGAAAACAACGATATAATTTGGCCGGGAAACACAAAGACGCCTCCCACGGATAAGGGACTTCCGGGCAAAACCACCTTCAGAATAGGCTTCATTGCTCCTATTCACCCGGACCTAGCGGGTTTATCGGAACTCGGCCGGGAGTTCGAATCAGCATTCCGCGTGGCTGTAGAGATGATGAACAGAGATTTGACGCTGTCTGTTGATTTTGACATAAAGATTCAGGATGGCGGACTTGATCCTAATGCTTCATGTACAGCAGCTGCAGAACAGCTTGTAAAAGATGATGTCGTGGCTGTTATTGGAGCCTATCGTTCGTCCTGCTCTCAAGCTGTTGCTGATGTTTTAGGTAAGGAGAATTTTCTTGCGGTAATTGTCCCCCAAAATACAGGGTTTTCGTTAAGAATTCTAATAGCAGGAGAAAGGAGTAAGGTTACAGGAAAATACTTTGAAAAGGACTCCACGTCTGAATAAATAAATAAAAATCATAGGCTACTGAACTTAGCCGGAGATTTCTGTGTAGTAAACGGAGAATTCTCCGATTTCTGATGCCTAACAAAAACCCTGAAAATATGCCGTGAGCTTTCCCAAATTTTCTGTGAGTGCTAGCCCCGGTTTTTCGAAAGGTGGATAACACTATCCCACGGATAAATCTCTGTCCTCTGTATAGCGCAATGGTTTCCTTAATACTAATATACTAGATAGTTTTTTTAATATTCCGTGGATAGCGCTGTCCAGCTTTTGAACAACTGAGGCGTGTTCTTTAAAAGGTGTCCTCCTTCTATAGAGATTAACAGTCTGCTTAATAGGCGCGTAGGAAATATGTCGCACGAGATAAACGAGGCGCGCGAGAGAGTAGACACGAGTAGGGAGTGAGACAGCGCCTGCTCGACCGTCGTACAAATATCGTCCTTGTGGCGAGTGTGCGTAATTATTGCATAAATTATGCAATAATTATGCACACCGCCACAATGCAATAGCAGGCCAAGGCGTTATAATGTCCATTTTCTGAGAGAGCGTAGAATCCTTATTGTATTCCCCTTTCCACGCGGGAATCCTTTCCCTTCGCGGCCCATTCTTGCTACTGAGTATAAGACAGAAAATAAAGAAAGAAAAACAGAACGACAGTCCATCTATGGGTGTCCTCTTTAGAGAGTTGTCCGTCATAGAAAGGTGTCTGTTCAAAAAAACTCCTGGTATCATTTTTATTGTTCAGCAACATTTAACGTGGCCTGAGGTTTTTTGGTTAACTTGTCCAGTGAAATTCAAAAGTTCACTTCTTTGTTTCCAATGACGTAAATTGTGAGTAAAGAGTATGTACTATAATTTCGTTCTCAAAAACACATCTATTCCTAGTGTTTCTAGACATTAGGAGGTAAGAACTTTGATTCCAGAAACAGAGTTTACTGGCGGATTTTAATATTTTTTGGTTATTTAATTCACAGGTTCCAGGAACAACAGAGTTCCTCAAATTTCGTACGGCTCAACGTCTGCAATTCTCTCGGACAAAACAAAGTACAAGTATTTTTTTAGAACTTGTCCTTCTGATGTTCACCAAGCCTCCGCTCTCGCAGCCTTATTTCGGAAGTACTTATTACCTGAAGTTGGTACTGTAGCCACAAACGATATTTACGGAAAGGAACTAGCGGATATGTTTGAGAAGGAGGTGACTGGTATGGCTGATGTGCCAGTCAATGTGGTCAGCAGACAACGTTTCGATGTAAATGCGCGAGCAGCAACCGTCAGACCAAAAATACAACAGGTAATTTCAGTTGTTAGGTTAAAGTTACTACACGTCGTTAATGCTACCTGTACCTCGTCTCTAATGTGATGGATATATAGATTTTAAAACTCAAACGTTCTGGGTTATGCATTGCCTTGTATACAGAATTACTTGTATCTGTTACTTTCTAACATTGCTAACAATCTCTTAAGTTATTCGCTGACTTAAATTCAAACATACATAAAAGCTTCCATCTTCAGATCTGTCTCTTTATCCAGACGATTATTCCGCAGTTGAAAGTGGTATATGTCGACATCTACCTCATCTATGCTCCCTTATTTTTCAGTTGAAAGCGTCGGGATCTCAAGTTCACCTCATCAGTATGGTTCGCCATGATACAGAGACGGTTTTCCAGCAGATTAAAGAGCTAGGCATGACTGGTAAAGGCTGGGTGTGGATTGGAACAGACGGCGCGACCTCGTCCACGTTCAATCAAAATAAAGACTTGCAAAGAACAATGGAAGGCATGATCGGAACTCAACCTAAGAACGGTGAAGGCGGCGATTATTTGAAGTTTCTGGCAAATTGGATCAAGAAAGATTCGACAACATACCCTGGAATTGTGCACAGTAAACCGGTAAGCTTTTTTTTTTTGAAAAGAAAGACGTATTCATATTCTAGTTTGCAGTATACCGTCGACAAAGGTTCCCTTTCAAAACAGCTGGTAAGTTTGTGAAAGTGTTTGGGTAAAAACAAGAAAGTCCTCAAGTGACAAGATTGAGTGCTTTGCGCATAACAATGAATTAATCTGAGCCGGAGAGAAAATTAACGAATGTTATTTGTTACTGATTTTCTGATAGACTATTTCTTTACTTGGGTTTGGTGGTGTTTTCTGTTGAACTCCTGGTTTTCCCACTTGCTCTCCGGAAGACAAAGAAAAGTACTATAGGGACATATTCATAGGCTCGTTTTATCATTTACTTGTTTACAGTGATACCCAAATAAATCGTGACTAGCTTGTACGCGCTTTCCTGCGCTTAACAAATGCTGCCCGTATATTTCTCGAGTTCTAATTGGTTCCTTGGATTGCCGGGTTCTGTTACGATTGGCTAAAGGTTTGCTCTTGTTCATTACAGTCTACTCCTACCTCGGCGGCCTTCACTGCACAGTTGTTTGATGCCGTACATGGCGTAGCCTTGGCTCTATCAGACCTGGTCAACAAGAAAGTCATCAGCCGTACTTCTGACGTGCAGACTGTGCGAGACAATCTCTATCAAAAGCTGAGGACATTTAATGACCCTAGCACAGGCTTCCCAAGTGCGACTGGTACCAACAATGTCATGTTCTTTAATCAAGATCAAGATGCCCCTCCACTATACGATGTAGTTAACCTTGTGGTAAGTTTGAAGGATATGTATCTCACTGTGAACCCTTTAAGCCCCAATATCCACAAACAAATTCTCCAAACTGATCTCCAAACATTTCCTTCAAGAATTAGTTGAGAGAATTTGATAAAAGATCAAAGATTTTTCTCTTTGAGATGATTTTATTAATTTTCGTAGACTTTGCTGTTGACAATTTATGGATATGGTTAGGAGAAAATTGATTTTGTTCACTATTGGGACTTGAAGGGTTAAGCAAAATTTTGCTTAAAACAGCGAAAGACGTTTCACCTGTAGATCATAGATTATCATTTTGTCTGTTTGTAAAAATACTTTCTCGTTCACAAATAGAAAATTACACAAGAAATAAGTAAACATTTTTTCCCAATGATTTTGACCGGTCAGGAACAAGACTTTTCGCTGAATTTAGTTTTCATAGTTAGCGATAACAGTGATTTTCAAAAGTAAACAAAATGGACTAAGTTGCCGTGACGC
>OZ037994.1:41312637-41340137 GCA_964035705.1 Porites rus
CTGGAACGATAAACAAGGTGATAATATGCTGAACAGCACCTGCTTTGTAGCTGCGCGTATCTAAGGAGCCTTGAAAAACGAGATCTACCCTTGTTATTAAATACAGCTTGTTTTACTGACAGAATGATTCGAAAATTCGACAGCGGCAGTATTAGCTCAGGAGAGCATTTAGAAGGTCGCGGGATCAAACGGTCACACCTTCGCGTAACTCGGTTGACCACGCAAACTAGCGGTCCCGTCCCGTCTCCAGTAGGAGACGTACAAATAGTGTCCCAGTTAGTACTTTCCTGCTAAATACATTGACACTCAAATAAAGTGCATTTTTTTAACTCTCCGTTCACTTTTCTAAGCATTTCATGTCAAGTTCATCGCACCTACGGTCTCCTTACTTTCCAAGCGTGGCCGCACTTTGTTTAAAATATTGTAATTATTTTCATGTAACTGTTTCTTTCAGTATTCAACTCGGTCTGAAGTTCAAACAGAATTGATGAAGGAACTACGAAAAATGAAAGATGCAAATACGGGATTCGATAGCGCCACTGGCGGAAAAATGTTCTTCGATTCCAATCAAGACGCGCCCGCGCTTTACGACGTGGTGAATTTAAATGGTGACTCCTGGATTAAAGTTGGCTCATATGACCCATCCCCTGATCAAGGCCTCAGTATCAAGAGAAAGATTGTTTGGCCAGGGGGTAGTGTGAATCCTCCACCCGATCAACTGCCCCCAAGGTAAAGTAACTTTTTATACTCTGATGAACTGAACTTGTCCCCACAGACTATTAAAGCCTGGCGAATGACAATATGCGCGCGGAACCATGTCTCCTGGCTTTTTTCGTCATTTCTACTGGCACCGTCCACACGTATCTGGACATTTTTAAAACCCCATATTTTTTACCCAGATTCGTTTGGACGGGATCTTAAACAACTTTGGAGAGCGGTTTCAAAAAGATGCGGTTTCGGTGAGCAGATTCACAGGTTTCGTACGATGGATGGAAGACTGATTCGTTTGAATATTTCTACGGATTCAAAAATATCAGGATTCTTGTTTACGTGGCCTTTATTCACCTTTCTTCGTTTTTAAAGCGTCTCTGTAAAAGTTACAGCAAAATTTAGTTTACTGTAACCAGTTTTTAAAAATGTTGAGACACTCCGACGAAAAGCCGGCCTGAAATCGCTATGAAATCACCGTTCTTGAGTGTGAACATAGCTGCCTTACATAGTGGCACAGTACTCTAATACCGTCGCCATTCTCTACTTTATAGTACCAAAGAAGTCGCTGGGACGGAAGAACCCAAATCAACAAGTGTTAGTAGAGACGGCATTATAGCTCTGGGAGTTGTATTCGGTATCTTTGCTGCTGCTATGGGAACGTTCGTTACCTACTTAATATACAGAGAGAAGAAAGGAAAGCCTTCATTTGCTCCCCAGGTGAGTTGATTCTTGCTTGGAAGTCGGATTTTCTCCTGGATATATCTTTTTAAGACACTGAAATTGTCTTGCTTTAGCTTGATCTTGTATTTCGCGGACGTAGCCTTTTTGTAACATTTCTGTATGCAACAAAAAAGAATACGACTTTCAATAAACCTTGATAAGCAAGATGACCGTGATTTTAAAACAAAGTCGTAACACAATAAAAAAAAATTCTGGTCCTTTTTCATGCTGCTTTTAGGTAGTCTACCATTTACTTGGGCAAACCGGTCGGTCCACGATTTGGGCAAATAGTACGCAAAATTCGGGACTGGTAAATTTTGTCCCAGAATGGTGTTTACCATTTACACAAATCAGTCCCATTTACCAAAAAATGACCGCGAAGGCCTGAAACTGGTATCAAGATGACTTTGAAGAAACGGAACACGACTTTCCGTTTAACATATTCCGTCCGGAAAAACAGAACTACCTTTAAAAATTTGTGAAGTTTTCCCTAGGACAACCCAAAAGTCGTGTTCCCTTTACTTTTCAACCGGATTTTCCGGAAACTATTTGTAAATGGTAAAAAACGTTAGTAACTGCTAACTGCTATTTGTTTATTTTTTTGCCTGTTTTATACTAATAGTGTTTGTCTTGCTCCACAACCAGGCCACGAGACCAACATATCAATCGCCAGTGACGGAAATTTCTGCTGTTTTAAATAATGGAAATATACCTGTTATCAGAAATTCAAAGGAACCTTTACCTGTGTGAAAGATAGAGGTAGGTTGTTCCTGGGCGATGACTGCTATTCTTGAGCCAAATTTAAATAAAACTTTTACAAGTGTAATTTACAAGTGTAGCTATTGTTTTCAGACTCCAAAGCAATGGCTACGCTTGTAAATTTTTTTTAACTTCTAAAGGTGTCATTGAAATTGACCCCTGGCTGTATAAGACATTTTTGTTCAATATCATTTTTTTTTTTTGCAATTCGTTTTGCATTTTTCTTCTCCCCCAACCTCTATTCTGTTAACCGTAAATAAATACTAAATTGCGGTAACACCGTTTATAGGGTTCGCAAATGGTGAAACAACCTTCCATTAGTGAACAGCAAAGTGAATCTAAAAAGATTAAAATCCAGTGCAGTCATTTTATTCTTCATTTGAACAAAAAACGAAGTAAAAGTGAAAGGATTGAGGTGACTGGGATAGGTTAACTAGAAGTGCTAGAAAGTCATTTCATTGGGAATTCGTGGAATTCAACAAGGGAAACGAGGAGAAGCAAACATTCATTGATTATAAATGGAGCAATGTCATGTCCATGAAACACTCTTTAACAGTCATCCGTTCTGTTTTCTTATTTCAGATCCTTGTAGAGCTTTAGTGACAAGGAACGAGGAAAGATCAAATCTGGACAAGTTTCTTGGAAAAGTGAAATATTTATTGAAACTCCGTTTCGCGAGACAAATGTTGTGGCCGCTTCCTGCAAGAGACATTTAAAAAATCATAGTTACGGAGGTTGAAATTGTTGTATAGGAATTAAGACAGAAATCACTTATTTTCGCCTGTAAATATTTATAGCCCAGACGTTCTTTCTGTTAAAAAATTACCATTTGCATCTTGACAAAGTGAGCCAAAATGGTTCACAGTTTAAATACTTTCGAGAATGTTAGGATATCATAAACCAGATTTATAAAGAGAAGTTTTTAGATCTTAAATGGAAGAAGTGTCCGGGTTTTCAAGAGTTGTCAAACAAAGATTACTGAAAAATATTGTTCAATAACCGATACTACGAATAGGCCTTTTTGTCAAAAATACCATAATACTCTTTGTTCGCTCTACAAAGGTTTGCATAAGCATTGTTTTCAAATTTTTGGAGCGGTTGTAAATCCCAAGAGAAATAATATTGAAAACAATGCTTTTGCAGAATTTTGGAGGGACAGCAAAGAGTATTGTGGGTTTTATTGAAGAAGGCCTATTAAGTGGGTAGAGCCAGTTCACAACAGCTTACAAGAAGCTTGAACAAACAAGCTAAGACTTATGAGCTGATTTTTCTAAAGAGAGAACTTGTGTTTGATAAATGCTAGCTTCGACAACTATTGGAAAACCCGCCGTACTTGTATTATAGTGCATGTCGGGATAGGCGGCTTCGTTGGTGACTATGCTTGTTGCGTTCTCGAAATAAATACATAATTTTTACAAATTAATCAATTCTGAATAGCCTTGGATTATTTCGCAGAGCTCTGCTTTGCTGTCTCAAGGTAGGCGTTCTTTTGATCGTCACGCCACGCTGTTCCCCCCAAAAGGCTGCGTTGGGGACTTTCTGATGTCGCTTCTATGAAGGCAATCGCCAGCAACGGTTTTAAGAGTTTTCACTTATGAAAATATTATTTTACGTGTTGGAAAGAACTTTATGGGGAAAAAAGGTAAAAAAAACTGAACTGTCGTTTTAGCTGGCTCAGCAGCTAAGACTGTTAACGTGGCCCTTTTGTGTGCTGGTCACTCAATTTTGTCGCGCTGGTAACCATCAACAGGAAAGTTTCCACGTTTCTTAACTACAGTCAAAACTCTATTTAGCAGCCATTTTCCGAGGTCCTTGCGGACAAAACGTTGAAACCTTAACCACTATTAAGCCAATTTTAATTGGCTACTTTTCTCTTTCCCATGAAGGGTGGCCCCTTAATAGAGGTTTGACTGCCTGACTGTCTACACTCAAATCAAGTAAAAGAACCGCTCATGAGGTTTCAATGTTCTCACCATAAGGCTTCTACCACGGACTGAAAACTTAGAACACCTGCTTATTTGACATCTGCGTGTCGCGATTAGCACGACGGTGCAGACCTCTCAGCTGAAATCTCTTTCAGCCGTTGCAAACGAAATCTAGTTTACAAGCGCTAAATGTAATACTGTCTGTAAGACTTATTATGATACCGGGTAGAAAAGAGATTTTTCAAAATAAAGAATATTTGAGCGTCTTGAAGGTGGACTTGTTGAAAGCCCTCCCATGCTTCATATTATGGATGCAATATGTATTATGACATGGGGAAAGTAAAGCGCGCGTGGGTGAACGCGCGCTCAAAGCAATATGCGTCAATTACTAGGCGGTTATGCTTTCTACCTTTTATTTTGCAAAGGTTCTTATCTTGACACTGAAAGACGAAGTTAACAAGTCGTCCAACGAAACATATGAAAAGGTTTTGTAACCCACATCGAGACGGAAAACTACCTATTCAGCGAAAATATGTTTTTTTCATAGAACGAATAGACTTTGCATGCAAAGAATGATTTGCAGACACCTTAACGTGCACCCTCAACACTCAAGTCATAAATCGGTCAGCCAGAGGCAAGACGAGCGGGAGTCTGGGGAGGGGAAAAGGCGCCCTTTCCCAGTCCATCGCTTCGCCCGCCGATCTCTGTTTTTCAACCCGTTTTTGCCTTTTTCCCTCACTACGAGGCTTGGTCCCAGGCTAGATTAATAAGTTGTAAAGCATGAGCTGTTAACCATTTGCTAAACTAGGCCATTCGCATGATGACTTCATCATTTACCAGAATCCTTTAAGGTTTGCTTTGTGCATATTTGGGCTTTGTTAATTAAAAGTTGCTGGGATTTCTAGATTTAAATATGAAAGGAAAAGCGAAATGGATTCTGGTAACACAAGTGAAATGACGCCATAGTTCAATTCAGTATAGAGTCTACATTTTTTACCTCCGTGTTGCAATGTTTGTTCCAATGACGTAGCTCCCAAACTAAATCACACACAATCCTCAATTCCTTGATTCATTCTGACGAAGGTCGAATAGTCAGTCGTGTATTGTATGTCCACCGTACGGGTGAACCATTTAACTGGTTTCATCAACTTGGTTGATAAAACCAAATTTTTATCTGCATGTTCTACCGGTCTACAGAATACGAGATGACAGCAAGAAATAGGGTAAAAATCGGCTTAAAGTTCCTTTATATCAATGAATGCGTTTTTCACTATCTAATAAACTGAATGTCTTGGTGTTTTAATATCCTTTAGAAAGCAGTTCCTCATTAAAATGACAGCGTGTAGTCACATTTTGAAATACTTTAATTAAAGTAACCTTCACGTGCTTACTGTAGAGTAACAGCCTTCCTGTGGGGCGAAAAATGGTTACCGTAATAGAGAAATGTCAAGCTCGAATATTTTTCGTTATTCATGTAAAGAACGAAAGGGAAATGAATTACGGCTCAAGAAGTTAGAAATAAGTATTACGGTTTAGGAACATAGATAAATTGAAATCGGTAATAAATAATTCAAGAATATTTACGTTCAAGTAACGGTTGATTACATTCCCACTTAACAGCTTGATTTTAGGGGCCGACCATTTAACTCTTGAGGGGGGTGGGGGGGGGGGGGGTGGGTGATTTTAAAAAAAAATTTCCTGCAAGTGCTTGTCAGAAGAAAAAAATTGCATGCGGCACAAATGTAATAGAAAGCTTATGGGAAAAAAGGGAAAAAAATATCCTGCTCACCAGATCGCTAGGAAAAAAAATTCTTGATGACCAGAATTCACCCACCCCTCCCCTCAAGAGTTAAATGGTCGGCCCTTTAGACAATCTGACTGATCGCATCTGAATTCAAAGACGTTCTGAGTTTATTTGCCTCCCTAAAAGGCCACTCCACAGTGCCTGCCGTGGCGGCGTTTAAATATAGAACAGAACAAGACTTTTTCGAGAACTGGAGTCCAGCTAAAAATAAAATTGATAGAGTTTCTTTCCCTGTAAGTGGATTAAAACTCTGTTAACTAAAAAAAGTTGATCGGTTTCTGTACATGAGTTGCCTTATGGAGACTGAAATCAGGATGCGACAAGAATGCCTTTGACAGAAGACATCCGCTCACGAGCTAGGCTGTGATGCCTTAAAGTTCCGATGATAGCTTCCGAGTGAAAGCCAAGCACCTTTTGTCCTACAAACGAGAGGTCTTCCGGTGTTGTAATTTACATCATTTATTATTATTATCCGTAATCGAGGTTTAATATCCCCCAGCTAAAATTTCGGCAAAAGCTAACAAAACATATCCAACAAGAATAGACCGTTACACGGATCTCAGCAGAAAACGTAGTCTTCAGATTACATTGAAACTCCTTGCTCGATCCTTTCCGCCTAAACTGAGAACAGATTACAACATGTGAATTCTAAGAATTCTTGTAAAATCATTCAAATATTGGAATTAGATTTCTCTTTTTAAAAACAGAATATATTATTCGAATTCCCATAAAGATAATTAAAATCTCGGAATTAGATTTCTCTTTTTAAACATTTTGTTTTCTAAGAAGCAGTAATCTTTCATCTGAAGGAACTGTTGAAATTTTATCATTTCAAACAAACAGCTTTTCAGCTCTTTCCTAGAGAAAACGTCTATGATCTGAATAACACTTTATCTCTGCTTTTCCACACAAAGTAAGTAAAAATCTCAACACAAATGGCTCCATGAGGAAAACGACCCATATCACTAGTTAAGAATCTTCCTTAGTCATTCATAGCTTTGATATTACGTACGTTAAGGCAACGTGTTACAGGGCTTTTATTTTAGGTAGTTTTCCACTGATAACCCTGTTGGAAATTATGTCATTTTATATTTAGCCTGCTACGAAATAAATTTCTTCTTTTTAGTCTTAAAACAGAATGAACTGTTAAAATTTTATCATTTCAAACAAACAGCTTTTCATCTCCTTTCTAGAGAAAACGTCTACGATCTGAATAACACTTTACCTCTGCTTTTCCACACAAAGCAAGTAAAAAACTCAACACAAATGGTTCCGTGAGGAAAACGACCCATATCACTAGTTAAGCATCTTCCTTAGTCATTCATAGCTTCGATATTACGTACGTTAAGCCAACGTGTTACACGGCTTTTATTTTACGTAGTTTTTACACTGATAACCCTCTTGGAAATTATGTCATTGTATGTTTAGCCTGCTACAAAATAAATTTCTTCTTTTTTTGTCTTAAAAAGCTGGTTGTCTGGTTTGTCTTAAAAGCTGGTTGAGTAGGCTTTCATGAGTTCGGTTCACTACGCTGAAAATAATGGCATTCGCCAATCAACATGCCTGCTGATAGCCCGCAGACAATGCTAGTTTTCAGATTATTATTATTTTTTTTGTTGTGATAAAGGTTTATCAAGTATGTCGCCAAGTCTTTTAATCTCCGTTTTCCCTTTGAAAAACAGAAGAACAGAAAAAAATCTTTATACCATGCTGGTCGTATTCTTATTTTGATTTTACACTAACGGTGAAAATCGCGCTCACTGACTCCATTAGACTATGCAAACATTGATATGTTCTAAATACGAACTCTGTATAAACGATAAAGGAACAAATTAATAGCCCGGAGTCATAAGTCATTCTTGTACAGCCAACTTTCGTCATAAGCATCCTTTTTTAACCATTTTTGTGGTATTTTTTCATCTCTTTAAAATGCAGAAACGCTCAAGCCAATTCTCCTTATAATTTTATCGATTAAATCTGTTGCAATCTTACTCATTTGCCGGTGGTGTCACTAAACGCTTATATAACAACGACAGCTACTGTTCAATTCATATCTTTATATCTTTAATAAAATCTAAATGGATTTGTTCCTTTGCTTTACGCCATGGTTGGTTTGTTTAGCTTCTCTTTGTTCTTCTTCAGAGTTTTTCGCATAATTTACCATGTGTATGAGCTTATCTCTTATCTAAGGCACATTTCAGAACCTTATGCTTTGAAATCATAATTCGGCTGCGAGTGGGTGCATGGTTCTATACGTACTTTTTAATATGGTTATCATTAGGCGAAATAATGTAAATGTCATGAAGTATAATGGGAAGCTTGCCGAATGATCTCATTTCTGTGCAAGGTAAACAGCTTTGAAAGCAATTGTTGTCAAAAATTTGACCGTTTTTAACGGAATTGAAAATAATCTCTACTCCTATTGACTCCAAAACAACGCTTTCAGCAATGAAATTGACTCTTTGCAAATTAGATTAATTGAAATTTTCGAAGCAAGCGCAGTGAGTCTCAATCTAACAAAATCCTCGGCAAAATATTTTGAAAAAGATAGTGTCCTTTTTTACTTGTATTATTAGGCGAAACAATAAATAAATTTCCACTTTTACTCAACATAAACAGCTTAAGCTTCACTGTTCATTTGCATTCTTGTATGGGCACACGCAAGGATATGAAGAAATTTTAATCTTTTCTCTGATCTCCCGCCTATAATAGTATTTGTTCTCACTTCTAAACAACAACTACAAATGCTTTCACAAATTTAAACAGAAGCTAAAGGGAATTCTCTTCTCAAGTCATATTTTGTGTTGAATTTCAATCCGAACTTGAGTAACACATCCAGCTATCACTAACCTATTAAACTAAAATTGAAATTAAATCTGAGTTTAAACGTTGGATGATCTACAAAGAGGAACTGTCGCTTCGCGCGTTCCTCTCTCATTTCAGTATTTCATAATAGTCCGGAAATTTTGGCTAGTGTTAGTGAGAAAGGTGTTTACACTTGAGCTGTCAAAACAACAATTTATTTTCAATTATAACTTCATTAAAATGTAATTCCGGTGACGCGGAAATTACAGAGGCATGGCTTTTGTTCTTGTGCAGGGATAAAACACAGCTCTTAGATCTCCCGTCACAGCCAGCTTGACCATCTAGGAGATAGCAACATCTACTTCAGTCAAGGGAAAACAGAAACATAAACGTCATCCACAATGAACTCTAAAGTTTTCCTCATTTTTGTGGTTTTAGTTCTTGCTGTTTCTTTTGTACCAGATAGCGAAGCTTTTACAGCTGGAGGTGGAGGAAACATTCCAAGAGGAGCCAAGCGTGAATATACGGTAAGTTTGTAAATTTATAAACCTTTTATCTATTGGGTCTGAATTATTCTGTATTTCTCCAACTCTTTTCAGAATAGTTAAAGCGTGAACAAAGACTAAATTGCTATGAAAAGGCATAAATGAAAACTTCAATTAAATTATTTGAAGTTCAATACGGATTTGACTGGGTGAAATCTTCAATCAAAATGTTTGACGTTAATTTAGACTTTGACACGCCATGAAAAAAAATTTTAGTGAACTCTCTAATCAACCTGTTTTGTGTGCATAAGTGATTCTAGGGCCAATATTCATTTTAGAAAACAACTGCTTTTCGAAACAAACTTGTGAAAGAAATTTGAGAATAAAAGTTAACAGAAAATTTTGCATGAAGTCTGACTTCTGCCGTTGTTTTACACGTCCAATTCAATTCTTTAAGGCACATGCTGAGAATTTCCATCAGGAATAATATTCATTTTCTCGACCAGGCTGTGCCAGTTTTCAATAAAATACTTCCCAACTCTGTTCAGACAGATTTTTAAACACCCTATAAATTATTCTTGAAGTACTGTAAATGACATCTACGAAATTCAAGGAGGTTACGCGATCGGCTGTGGAAATTCCTTTACCAAACCTATAGAATTCCTTTCGTGACTTCTTAGTTCAGCAAATCGCGGTTTCAGCTTTGATATTGCAGTGTCATTCGTGAAACAAACCTAAGTTAAAAAAGACCATTTTGTGTGACTAATCTATTAACATCTATTTTTATTGTTCTGAATATTTTAGCACCAAATAGCCGGACGTGCCTTGTGCAGAGCCGCCAGAGAACACTGCAAAAGAGAATTTACACTCGCGGACAGTGAATAGGAAGTTTGACATCGCAGAATAATGACTTAATTTCTTACGTGCAATGAAGTTTTCCTGGTGTCTACAGCTTGGAGTTTCGTTGTTGTAAATCAAGACGTTTTTTTTTTTTTTTAACTCAGAGTTAATTAATTAATATACCATTACAAAAAAATAATAAACGTGTAAATGACCAATATTACAGCATACAAGGTTTTCTTTGTCTTAACTGATTGTGAACAAGTGGATGGGGCTTAATTTTTGCTTTCAAGAGAGCTTGGCGAGACCGTGAAAGAAGGGAGCGATGGAAGATTTCGCCCTCTCAATCAGGCCCATTGTAGATACAGCATTAAAATTAATAATCCAGGCGAAATTTTTATTTTTGTATAAGTCAGTATCTGCAAACACTTATTTTTAGTCATATATCAAAATTTCTGGACCGTTGAGAACTTAACAACGAATCCAAGAACCAGCGACTGACATTTTATTCTGTTGTCTTTTACACCGAAAACAATTTAATACAAAAGTTATCGTTGAAGAATTATTCGTTAGTTTTAATCATGGGTTAATTTGAGAATTACAGCTAAAAGAATTGGTGGAGTTTTCAGAGTTTGATGTTCTACCGGCCACTCTAATTTTTTATGTCTACATTTATTCTGAATCAGTATAACAAGTACACATCATTCTTGAAAGCGTTGTTGATTTTAGAATCAATGAATTTAAACTAACACCTGAAAGGTTAGGTATACAGCTATTTCGAGAAAGGTTGTCTGAAATAGTGCACGCGACAATCCCGAAAGGTATTGTGGGTGGTTTTGAGTGTACTGTTCTTCAAAGAAATTTGAAAGAATAGCACGGGAGGCCACGGACGTATGTTTGCGATCCAAGTGCTAAAGGAAAGCAACAAAAGTAGGTTCGACAGCTACAGTCGTTAGAAACAATGTATTGATCATATCCCGTCTTTTAAAAGATGTTTTAAAAGTTTCTAAAGCCCAAGTGGCAGTTGTCGAAACGGGAGGCAAGTATACCGCGTACAAACATTTATGGCCGAGTAAAAACAGTGTCTCCGGAAGCGGGGAGCTCAAGGCCACCTCCACACGAATCCGTAATTTTTTTTTACCCAGATTCGCGTGGACGGGCCCTGAAACAACTCTGGAGAGCGGTTTCAAAAGAATGCAGTTTCGGTGTGCAGTGTGGACAAAAGGCCGGCCGGGTTCGTAAAAACCTACATCAATTATGGGGTTTCATTTTTTTAAAAACCTATCCCTATTCTTGTTAGTCTGCTACACAGCCGTAACAGACTATATGATAGATCACGATCGACGGCAACGAGAACGTATAAAAGCAATAAGTTTAGGTTGTTTAGGATATTTGGAAACCGAATTTTTTTTTTACACGACTAGGCCATCCCGCGCGCCTACCCAGTCCATACAAATCCGGGCCATTTTGCTGTTTCAATGTCCGGATCGTTTCGTGTGGATGGGGCTGTAGATTAGCAAAACAACAACTTTTTGTTCATTTCTTTGCCGTCACCGCAAGACTACGACGTGAAAATGCCTAATTTCTCGTTTTATGGAGGTCGTAACAAACCCGGACAGGAGCTCTCGACTCTTTCTGAACTTGCAGAACTTGCATATTTTTCTTAGGAATTCAACTCTAAGACAGTTCGCCTACATTTGATTAAGTGAGCGAGTTGAGGTAATCGCTCTGTAGTACATGTTGAAGCCATACTGGAGTGCAAAGTCACTATAAATAATAATAACCTTTATTTATTACCTTTGGCGATAAGACAGCTTTTGCACGCGCCACGAGAATCATGCTGGATAGGGCTTCTGTTCAGGCACACATGAAGGACAGTTGTGGCGTGGCGATTTCTGTGACGAGGGGGAAGCTGCACCACGCCGATCTCCGAAAGAGGAGAGTCACATATCGGCTAGGTTTTTGTGCCACACTTTGGTGCAGTGTAAACACCGTACCTATTTGGCCGGTCGCGGAATATATTAAAGGAGGAGCGAGAACTGGAACGCAGTGAGACAAAACTAACTGTTTTACAGTGAATGAGAACTGGAAACGGAGGCATAGTCTAAAACCAGCACTGGACTCTGGACTCTGGACTCTGACTAGAGAGGTATGCGCCGCTCGATTGGTTATGGTTTTTGAGGGTCTGTACGGTACCACAGAAGATCCTAAAAATGGACCCCAAATGATCCTCGACCGTAAATGATCCGCAATATCGAGCGCAAAATGATCCCAAAAGGAATCGAAAATTAGAATGGCTTGGACTCAAGTTACTGGATCATCGTGTCATGTTTATTATCACAACAAAAAGTATTAAACAGGAGAAAAATTTGACTTCGCAAATAACTGCAAAAAAGAAAGTTATAACTGTAGACTACATCTAAAACTTTGTTCAATCAATGAAACAATCGTAAATGCAAACAAGAAATAGAATTTAAAAGTATCATTGAAACGAGACTTCTTAAACAGCAAAGCTGTGAATTGCTAAATAATAAATATAGATGGATAACATTTAAGCTAAACTGAACTAGACTCTAACATACTCAGTGTGGTTACATTAGAAATAATATTTTTAAGAAGAAATTGCTCAAATCCATTCTATCGAATACTAAAGAAAATGATTATTTTTGTTACCGCGAAAGTCTCTGAAACCGATCCCAAATAAAAATTCGCTCTAGTGTGGAGAATTCTGATATACGATGGGCACAATATACGCGTACTCATTCTTCCATTTCTCATTCCTTGATTTTGTATCTTTAGCACTGTCTCCAGCAGCAAAGGAACAAGAAATGAATACACACACTAGCACCGATAACTTCCTTATAGATAATCATGACACTTCCACAGTAGTATTTTGAAATTACCGGAAACCTGTACAGAGCCATAAATTCATGCGGGCTCATATTTTCTTTTTTCCTCGGTGTTAAAATAAAAGACGAGTTTCCTGCCTGTTGACCTTCCAGTCTTAAATTTTCAAGCAACTGAGAAACATCACTGTTAAAAGAAAGGACAGCTGGAATGAGAAAGAATTGACTAAAGAAGCAAAATGGTGATTTATCGTTTTACGCGTTGTTCTAGTTCTCAGCTAGCCTGCGAACGGCAGACGTTTCTCCAAGTTCCTCAGCGGCGATGAGCGTCGACAAATGTCGGCTGTTTTCTCAGGCTAGTTCTCACACCATTCACCATCCATTCCTCTACTTTTTACGGGATCATTTGCGGTCGACCTTGGGGATCACGTGCGGTCGAGGATCCGGTGGGGATCATTTGCGGTCGGGGATCCTTTGTGGTACTGTACAGTTCAGCAAGAAAGTAGAAATAAACAAAATTGTTCCATTTACTAACTTATAACTACAGTCAAGAGCCAACCCCGTTCATACGGTCACCAATGGGTCAAAAAAATTTGGCCGTATTAACGGGTTGGCCGTATTATCGGGACAGACTCAAATTTCATCACTTGAGGGCCGTAATGACAAATAAACATGCGCATTCGCAACTGTTCTAAACAACCGGAATGTTCATATCGCGTACAGTAATTTAAAAAAAGCTACTAAAATTTCCCTTCAGTACATAAAACACTTTTTAAGGTGATGTTGCATGGGATGATTCGCAACGACGATTTTTAGCGCAGCACAGCGTTGCAACATTATATTGCGACATTGTTTCAGATGAGTTGCAGCTCTGTTCCAACATTGCAAAGCGGTGTTGCGCTAAAACTCGTCGTTGCGAATCGTCCCGTAGTAACGTCACCTTAAAATTCGACTGTAAAATCGCAACAAGTGCACTTTATGTGTACTGTAGTCTAAAAACAGTACAGGAACAGGCTCAGAGTACCGGGTCAATAAAATTGATATGTCACAGGCATTTTAATTTTTTATATAAATTTCGAACAAGTGGCCGTATTCACGGGGTGAAATTATAAGAGAATCTACTGTTTGGGTCCTTAAAATGTGGCCGTTGGCCGGTATTAACGGGTGACCGCATTACAGGGGTTTTTTATAAGGAAGTGTATGGCCGTTTTGCCGGGCGAAAAAAGCGGCCGTAATGACAAAGTGACCGTAAGGCGGGGTTCCATTGTTGTGTAATAAAGCAATCATGATGTTTGGATAATAAGTTATTTATTATTCTCATTTGCTGCGTGAACGCAAGCTGTTGTTTCCGCTGCTTCGTCCCTTTTCCTGTTATGGTAAAACATTCTGAAGTCAAGAAAACTCTAGAAAAATTAGACTGAAAAACGTTTCTTTCTAATGATATGCAATATGTATAATACTACATGAGAATTTCTGCAATTTGATTGGCTTAGAGCAGTGGTATTTCAGCTTAATTTGAAATACCTACAAGTGAAAATTACAAACCTTTTACCATGTTTGCGGGTAGTAGTATAAACAAATAATAGCATGATTTGTACGTGATATTTGGCATAAATACTACTAGTCAAATTTCAAAATCTCGTCTAACGGCTCGTGAAATTACGTATAACAATTTAGAAATATCACTCGTGGTAGGATCAGATGCCAAATATCGCTACAAATCATGCTATTACCTATAATAATCAAGCCTGGAGAAATTGTGATAGTAAATTTATCGGTGCGTTATTGCTATAAAGATAACTAAAGCCGTTTTGAATTTTTTTTTCAAACCAAGGAGCTGAAGCTGAATTTCCCAGGGTGGAAACCCTCGCTAATTTCCAGTTATATTCTGTCAGTTGTGGTAATTTTTATCACTTACCATCAACTATGTTCTCAGCCGCGTTTAAAAAGGCCGAATTCGAACAGTTTCTTGCTGAAGCAGTTTTTTCTTCTCAAAATGACTGACAATCAGTTGTTTGAAAGAAAAGTTGACACCACCTGCATTCGTTGTTGTTGCCAATTTCTATCTACCGAGTTTGCTACGCTGACAGACATGGAATTGAATATTTACTTCAGTGGGATGAGCAGGAAAAGAGAGTTTAAAAAAGTATCATTTTCCTAATTTATAACCACTGCTGCACTTTTATATTATGTTTTGCTATTTTTGATTTGCAAAATAAAACAATTATTATTACTTTTATTTGGTGCATGAACATAAACATTCAGGGGCACCCAACCCAACGACAATTTTCGGAAAAATATCTGTTCGGAAGACGATTTGAGATCTAGAATTTTCTGAACATTTGTTGTAAAATTTCTTGCTTACCTGCTACTCCTAGGATTTACGAACATCTACAAAATGGTAAAACTGCCCATTTTCAACGGAATTTTACCCTAAAAAGGTCACCTAAAATTTTCGGGAGCCTTTTTTCTGGCTCAAATTTTCGAACAGGTAACTTTTGATCCCTATAATTTTCGGATCACTAGACTTTCGGCTACGAAATCCGAACAGATGAAAAATTTATCGGGGATGAAAATATGCCCATATCCGCTGTTTAAATACTAAAACACGTTTAACAATGCCATGTTTAAGTGGTTCTGAACTATATTCTCGTTGGGTGCCCCTGAACATTGTCATTTTCCGTTGTTTTCTTTTTCGTCACCTCGATCTGCTAAAACATTTTGATATAATTTTACCAAATTCTCGATTAAAAAAAATCAACCTTTCGACCGAGAAAAACGTTTCGTGTAAACAAAGCAAAGTATGCAAATTTACACTGACTTAATCAGTCTTTAATCAAAACGAAAATGGCGTTGAAATCATGACTTTTTGGTGCATTGGCGTAAGGAACCAAATCAGTAGCTTTTGAATACTTTCCTTTAATTCACTCTTCAACCTGATTGACGACTTTACGCTAATCCATTAATATAAAATCATTCTTCGTATAGATGACGCAGAAATCCTGTATCTCCACAAATGGCGGCATTAAATCTACTATTATTTTCGGCTTCCATTGTACGCTTTTTAATGAAACTCCACGAATCAAAAAGGTACATGATATTCTTGAGCAAAAACGCGACGCGTGTTAGCAACATTATATTTCTTCTTTGAAATTGTTAAACTGCTATTTTTATTTGTTCAGTAGAGTTACTTTGAACTGAGAACAAACAATTGCTTTATCAAAGAACTAAAATGATGAGTCAAAAGTAGGTTTAATTTCATTGCTTCGTTATCATTAGAATTACTGACGCCTTTGTCATTTTTTTTTTCCTTGACCAACTTGATATTTTGGTGGCTTTTATGGTTTAGATGCAACAATAAAATTCTCATTAAAACGGTCTTTTATTGATGACCAACTTTCCTTCAGTGACGTGCTTATTAACAAGGATAAACCAACGCATTAACTCTATCTATGCATAGAAAATAAAAGCGTGAAATAAATCACTTATTTATCAGTCAATACGGCTTATTCAGCGTGCAGGGTAACTGCAAAAGACCGCTCTATCAAAGCAAAATAAGATATGAATTCAAGTGAAACCTCACAGACAGCGAGGACTGGTCGCGAATGTTCACTGACCCCGCAAGGAACTGTTAATGATATATCCTCGGAAGTTTACTGCTGGCTTGTCTTCATCACAGTCATCAGTATCATCACCTGTCCTCTCACAACTGTTTTGAATGCACTAATCATAGTGGCTGTGAAAACTAAAAACCAAGTGAGAGCCAAGTCTAACATTGCTCTTGCTTGTTTGTCTTCTACTGATGCGGTTATGGGAGTGGTCGGTCTGCCCCTTTTTAGCTCTTGGCTAATAGTAGAACTGCAAGGAAACACCTTCGGTATACATTGTGAGCTGATAGGTTTTTCAAGAACATCCTTGAGATTGTTGAGCATCGCATCATTGTTGCACCTGGCCATGGTGAACGTAGAGCGGTACATTGCGATCAAACATTCGCTGCGCTACGAAATTATAGTCACTGAAGCTCGTTTGATTGGTGTTTCTGCTCTCCTGTGGACCATAACCCTGCTTTCAAAGTTTCTCACAAATATAAGCATTAATTACGTTCAATTTGACATTGGCCTAACATCCCTATGCATTGCCTCCATCTTCTCCTGTCAAGTTGTGCTTTATTACGAAACACGACGCCACAAGAAAAAAATAGCTCTTCAGCAAGTCTCGGTGGAAGCCAGAGAGAAGTTCTTAAGAGAGAAGAAAGCTTTGAAACAAACAACAACTGTAATGTTTTGCTTAATAATTTGTTATTTGCCTATAATAATTTCTCGGGTGTTTATTTCAACCTTCGTTATATTGAATTCGATAAATTCAGTATACTTCGTTCATTTTACAGGCGTCTTTTTCGTAATTTCCAATTCTCTTCTTAACCCAATTATACATTGCGTTCGAATGAAGCAGTTTCGACTTGCCTTAAAGGAATTAGTATTTAGCAAAGGCAATATACAGGCTGGAAATTTGAATTAAAAGCAACATTTTTTTCAGAAGATGAGAATAGCTTCCAGCTAAAGAATAAAAAGAAGAGAAAAAAGCTCCAATACAAGATTAGAATTGTTTTATTTTGTGATGATCAGAAAAATACAGAAAGTTTCTTTTTGTTTAAGTGATTGCTGAGCTAGAACTGGAAGATGTCAATGGAAATAAGAGCTTAATTCAACTGTTTAGGGGGAATGTGATTTCGAGAAGTGGGAGCGCGATTTTGAGGAAGAGATCAGAAAAGTTAGTTTCCCACCGTTATTAAATGAAGACAGGTTCGTCTAAGGCCTTGTTCGCACTATGCAAGTTTTTTTTTGTTTTGCAAAAAAGTCCGGCTGTCAACAAGAAGCCATTTCTAGTAAGAAAAGTCGGTGATTACAAAATTTTCAATTTTTTTTGCAAACGCCGAACTCTATTTTGCGTCGTTGTGCGAACATGACCTAAATAATGAAATAGTTGACTGTTTCATGCTGTATGACTAAAGGACTATTAATTTTTTAATTATATATAAGTCGTCAGATCTGTGTATACTAAATCAATTATGAAATCAAACGGGCAGTTGAATTGTCCAGAATTAATTAATATTTCGAAAATTTTCTTTTCTTTGTGCCTATATCAGAATTCTCCACACTAGAGCGAATTTTTATTTGGGGTCAGTTTCAGAGACTTTCGCGGTAACAAAAATAATCATTTTCTTTCGTTTATGATGAGTATTCGATGGAATGGATTTGAGAAATTTCTTCTAAAAAATATTATTTCTAATGTGACTACACTGAGTATGCCTAAATGTTGTCCAGTAAGCAAGTCACTGCATTGCCGTTCAAGAGCTATAGACCATTTTCGATATAACAAAATCCATGGTTGGCTCCGAGGCTCGGGGAAATTAAACAAAAGAAATGTAGTATTCATTATTGAGCCTCAAGATGATTTCTTTTGTTTTATTTCCCCAAGCCTCGTAGCCAAGTATGATTTTTAATATATCGGAATTGGTCTATTTTCTTGTTTCAATGATACCGTTTGTAACGTTATTTCTTGTTTGCATTTATTTGTGTTTCATTGATTGAACAAAGTTTTAAACGTAGTTTACAGTTACTTTTTTTTGCAGTTATTTGTGAAGCCAAATTTGTTCCTTTCAATACGTTTTGTTGTGATAATAAACAGGATACAGTGATCCAGTAACTTGAGTCCAAGCCACTCTAATTTTCCGTTCGGGATCACTTCAGGTCGACATTGGGGTTCATTTACGGTCAAGGATCATTTGCGGTCCATTTTGGGGATCATTTGCGGTAATGTACAGGTCTCCTTCCTTAATTAGGGTATCATTTCTGTGTAAGAAACAGTTGTGTAGGCAAAGCCACAACGACAAACCAGCGAAGGTCAGGCGGATCTTTAGTATACCTGGATCAGTAAAATCTTCAATGCCAAATTTTAAAATTAGAGTAGCAAACTGATCCTCAAGTCCGGAAGAGTGATAGGAAAAATAAAGAAAGAGTTAAGACAAGAATAAAATGGTGAATTATATTTGCACGATATTTCGGTTTGCAACACAAACCTTCAACGGGGACTATAAAAGAAAAATGAATATACTTAGATACAAGATAAACGTGAATGAGAGATTTGAATACATAGAAAAAAGAAAATGATAGGCTACTAAAAAGATAAATGTCACTAATTGAGTTCATCAGGTCTATTTATACCTGAGGTTCTAACGTCATGGCCTTGTCAATGAGGTGAGCCTCGTGTGCCTTTCTGAAAGAGTCACGGTTGCTACAGATTAGTTCTAGGGAAATAAGAAGGACGTCTTTGATAGAGTGCTCGGCTTGATTAACATGTTCAGATCGAGACAGGAGTGGGATTAGGAAAGTGGCCATAGTTGAGGATGGAGCGGCGATGCTTCCCAAAACGTTCGTGGAGATGGTGCTTGGTCTCCCCAATGTATTGTTGCCGCATTTTTTACATCCAATGAGGTAAGTTTTGAGATTTGCAGTCATGTATATGTCGCTTCTCTTTGGTGGAGGTGAGGGTGTAGTTGGATTGGCCTTGCTTTAAAAACGGACAAGTAAGGCAGCGCGGATGATTGCATTTTGAAAAGTCGGGAGATGGTTTTTCTTGTTGTATGCTAGAATCTCGTAACGTGCTTCTAACAAGTAGGTCACGAAGGTAACCTAACTTTTATAAGCAACGATGGGTGGAGACGGAAATATTTGTTTGCAGCGATTGGATGATTGAAGAATGTTTACATTTTTTGGACAGTGGTGGAAACGTTAGGAAGAGCTGGATTATCCGTGATGACAAAGGGAGTTCCGTTTGAGTTGTTGATCGTGTTCGTGGTTTCAGAGTTTCTTGACGTGGGATGGTACGTACCCGGCAGGAGCGGGCTCCTGACCCGGTTAATTTCTTTTTTAAGAAAGTGGCGACTGTATCCTCGTAGTTCCAGAAATTTTATAATGATAAGGTCATTGCAGCGCTTATTGAAGAAATCGTCAGTGGAGCAGATGGACAGAAGCGTATCAAAGGCGAGGCTGAAAGGGATGGTGCGCTTTGTGCGAGCAGGATGGCGGAAGGTTTTCAGAAGATATTGGTGCTTGTCCGTGGAGATCAGTCCGTGCAGATCAGTTTCTATTTGGCTATTGTTGAGATCGACCTGAACGTATAGGAAGGGAAGACTCTGGTGTAAAGAATTTGAATGTTCATGTGTAAACATGATGGCTTGGTGGATATAATTTAAGTCATGTATGAAAGTTTTAAGATTATCTTCTCCTTCTGTCCATACCATGAAGATGTCATCAATAAACCTCCACCAGACGTAGGGTTAGAAAAGGGTGTTTTCAATTGCAGATTGCTCTTACTAATATTACATCGAGCAAATACAGTTCACCATTTTATTTTCGTTTTCATCATTGATTTTTCCTATCACTCTTCCTGCCGTAGGAACAGTTTACTCAGGTTCAACTTTTCTTGTTGGCGTTTATATAATGATTGATGTACATGTGTTTGTTAATCCTAGTCACACCAAGGGAGGGTCCTTTGGAGCTGGGAAGGGGCGATCTATAATGAGCCGCAAAAAAGCGAGACAAGAGAGAAGAAGGCAATTTTATTTGTCTTTTGCTATTTTGCAAATTGTCGTTACCAAGTCTCAGGCGCTTAATTTTGTTTGAGAAGAATCGAAAAAAAAAATATCTAGGATTATGGTACCTGATGTTCAGAACCGCGGATAAGAAATTTTTTGCACCAGGAACTGGAACTGTACTTTATAAATATAATTTTAGTCCAAACTATCTGCTTAGAATATTGTTCCTTAACTATTCGAAACCAACAAAGGGATGACCAGGAATCAAGGAGTATTTTCTGAGGCAGTCTACGATAAAAAGGTATGCCTTATTCTCAGGCGGAGAAGTGAGTTCTTCTTAGAGTCTATATGTAAAGTGTGGCGAATAGGAGAGAAGACGCCGCAAACCACCCGTCCGAGCTTGTGAGAGTACTCCGTTCCCTAGATTGATTTTAGGTATACTGAATCTCTTTCTTCAAGCTCCCCTTCGGGCAATGGTTTTCCCTCGTCATACTTAATAACCGTTTTCTCAGTCTTGCCTTATTCCTCCACAACTTAGAAAGAACCACTCAGTTTGCCGGGAGAGCGATTTAAATACTGAAATACAAAATATTTGAAAACCTAGTATACGAAAAATTTAACATGATGATGTTTTTACTCGGCCATAAATGTTTGTACGCGGTATACTTGCCTTCATTGAGACTTTGTGGTTATCCTCTAACGTCATAAAGAGAACCTCAGAATTAACCTTTACATCTTTACAAAAAACAAATTTTCTCTAAAGAACCTGAAATGGACATCCAAGTTTTCACCCTACAAAGACCTAAAAATGCTGATGTCAGTCTATTCGGTTTTCAGGCTAAGTAGGCTCTTTGCCTTCAAAGCTGGATTTGCTTGATTTGTTTCTGGATTATGACTCCTGTAAATCTTATGCGCGCGCCAACTAATATAGCGCTCTGCTACTGGCACCCCAGTCAGACTTTAAGAATACCACTACGTTGTTGTGATTTCGCTAATTATTCTCTCTCATTCTTTTTTCTTGACCCCTGTAAAGAAGATCACAAACAAATAAAAGAATTGTTTTAACAACACGATCATTCTGAAATACGTAATTTCTTAAATTGGTAATCACGTCTGCAGTGTCTTTGCCTTAAGAAGGAGCGTTTGACTTTGTGTTTTTCAGTTTTCTTTGTTTAATAAGAACTAAAATCTGCAAAAACCTCGGCACCTGAGCAAAATAATATTGAGCAAGTTAATTTTTAAGCCAATGTGTTACTGGTTACCTAGCAGCAGAAACAGCATAGGTCCGTTACGGCGTCTGGTAACCGTTGACCATTAAGGAGAATGTCAATGGCGATCAATTTTGTCTCTTATTATTTTCGAACTCCAATAGTGATAGAAGTAACTTTTCAAATTTTTCTTATCTTAGAATGCGGTTTACAAAGGCAGAAATATATGAATCTCTTTTTCTTCTCTATTTCAGCTTAAATTATTCTCATGATTGTTACGAGTGTGGCGTTACATTCCTGATATAAATAAAATTCTCATTACTGCCTGTCAAAACTGCCATCAGCGTTCAAATTGACCGAAGAAGTCAAATTCTGATGAGTGGAAAGAAGGAAGAGGTTGTCTGACTGGTTTTCAGGAAGATATCGACCTTTTTCGTCAGGAATCATCTCGCTTATAAATGCCACTATAAAAATCAGCTTGGAATTTAGAAAACGGGCAAATGAGGTTTTTAAAATAGCCGATTAGGATGAAAATGTGGCACAATCGACGTCGCTTCCTTTCGAATTCCAAACAGCTGTGTACGAATTTTGGGACTTCGAAGTTCGTCGTTTCTTGTTTATTTGCTGTTTTTGCTGTTCAAATTGTTTCATGTCAGGATGCATGCAGTAGTGGGCCTTGCTATCCGAATCCTACAGACATTGCTGGAAATTTTAACGTAACGGCGAACTCAACTTGCGGTGATCCACCAGAGACATTCTGCGTCAACTTGAATTGCAGTAACGTTTGCAACGCAAATTCTGATGGACTTAAGCATCCACCTAGCTTTGTGAACGATCACATTGATGCTAATACCTTCTGGAAGTCAAAAAACTACGAATACCCTGTAGTTTTGCAGCTAGATATTGGAAGAACATTCATGCTTTATCAATCTACTGTGACTTTTTACCACGAACTACCGGCTGCGATGTACTTTTTGAAGTCAAACGACTCTGGTTTAACCTACCGGCCGATAACTTACTTTGCGACTAATTGTACGAAATATTTTAACTTGCCAGAAACCGCTGAAAATGAAAGAGATGGACTAAAAGTCCAGTGTTTCAAGATCGACACGTCGGAAAACCCTCGGCATCAGGTAAAGTTTGTAGCTTGCTTAATTTTTATTTGTAGCGGAAAAGGTGCACATCTTAACTTCATATGTATCGCACACATTTAGCGGAGTGACCAAGAATCTTTCTCTGGATTATTCTACAAGCCTCCATATGCTAGCTTCGCACCTGCTAAACGAGTAGAATGCCTGATGTTTTAGGTTAGTGGTTCTTGCGTTTATCTTGTCCTTGAAAATGTGGTTATGGAGGTTTTTACAACCAGCCGAAATCACGGCTCGTTATGTAAGCTCAATTAAGCCTATCAATCGTTAGGGCTGCAAAATGTTCCCGTTCAAAGTATGAGATTTATTTCTTTGAAATTCCACATCGGGATAGCTGAAAAATTCGTCAAGAGGCAATCCTTTGGCTTGCTTCCTTGTAAACGTAAAATCTTGGAAACGGTGTGTTTACGAAACGTTTCCTCATTTCCAAGGGATCGTATTACCAGTTTATTTTGTGCGCCATTTTTTGCAAATGGAAATGCAATAAATTTCACAATGGTTTTACTTAAGTATGCTTTAGTTGTTAGGTAATAAATTTCCCCGGATTTTTGTCAATAGCTTGCGTGTGATGATTTTAATTTGTATCATTTCGCTCTGACCTGTAAAATCGTCCCGTTTTTGTACATGAAGTATCTCTTTCTAGACGTGTCACGTTGGATATCTCTTCAAACATCGTCATTGCTTTGAAATTATCTGTATTGTTGCCAATACATGTAACCGCTTGTGGCCTTGCATTATTTTAGCCTGCTGGGCGATAAAGTACATGTATAAGCTTAATTACATTTTCAATCATATAAACTTAAACGCGCGGTACTTTGTCAAAGTGTGCCAATTTTTATCCTCTTGAATTCCATCGCGATAACATCACAATAAATTGTTCTGATGTTGTATTGAGGGTATCACAAAGGAATTTTACTCTGTCTAACTGTGTTAATTTATATTTTGCTTGCTTATTTATTTGTTATTTTATCGCACGTTTCTTCTCAAATCGCGCAAACCGTCTTGCTTCAAGCCAAAGAAATAACGTCGACTTTATTAGTCATATCTAAATAGATACAAAAAACTAGATGTTGATTGCTTTGTTTGTAAACTGGCATTTATTTTCAAGATCCTTAATTGCTAATATTTTTATGAGGCACACATATTATCACAGATCAGAAAAGTTATTAAGGGTTTTTTTTGGTACAATGACTGTATGAAGCTGTTATCTGAACAGGACTTATCCTAGGAAATTACAGCTACACCAAGTTGATTTAAAAGGAAGCAATATTTTTTATAGGAATGGCAGCGGATGTAAACTGTCATTAGTGTTTTAAATATTGGACCAACTCCAACAGAAATCGCTGAAAAAAGCCTAATGTCCAATTCTTTTTGGTTTCTCAAACAATATTTTCCAGCAAGTGATTCACTCAGTTTAACATTCAATATTGTTGGAATATGCAGAATGGAAGATAATGATCATTTAATTTAATCACTTTTATCAGATTTTCATTTTGTTGATTGTACAGTGTACGTGTGTAATGAATGTTTGTAATTGGCATTCATAACAAATTACTTTGTGATCAGAATTTTAGTCAGTGCCATGTATGCAAACCAGTATGTATGCAAAGAACAATGCAGTCTTCTTCTGATAAAATAATTTATTCTTCAGTCAGTCATCTATAACCGCAGTTCAAAAGTGAATTATTTCATATATACTTCACAGTCAAAATAACGTTGATACCAAATCAACGGTTTATTGATTCAATGTTGAATAAATGAAGCTGACAAAGGTTGATAGCTTTAATGTGCACTATAATATACTTCCTCATTTTACTGTAACCTAGTAACAAGGAATTGTATTGTATGGTAAGTCTCTTAGTGACATGGACTTAGCTTTTGTGATGCAGACTGAAAAGGGGGTAAATTTTAATAAGTGCATGTATGATCCCTTTCAGAAAATTGAACGTTTTGTATCACGTTTGATTAAAAGTATATTATTGCAAATGTTCTTGTCAGACACCTTTCTGTAATGTTCATCAGATTATAAATTCTGATATACATGTACATGTATGAACACTGATTTTGGTTGTTGAAGACAGCCTTCGATATCAGAAAATCCACAGTGGACTGTTAAAAAACTTGTTTGATATTTGCACTAGTTAAAAGCAAATAATTATTGCTGTAAAGTTATATTTAGTGTTTTTTTTTCTGATTACAAGACAAGAAGAGCTTATAGGATGGCATCCATGATGTGCAGCAAGATCCAGAATTTGGGTTATCGGGGTAAATTTTGATCAAGGGAAATAGCATTTTAAAGTTCTTGGGAGCAAAAAGTTTGACTTACATGTATCCTAGTTTTGGTTAAAATGGCTGAAAAGTGGGTTCAAATCTAAGGTAATCAGGGACTTAATTTGAGTTAGTAGGGAGTTTGAGGTACATGTATCCTGATTTAAGTTACCAGGGTTCTAATGTAGTTGACCACCTCCGACAAGTGATAACCAAAGAGTGGCATGTCAGGTGGTCGATTATAGGAAATATCGACATTGCTAAGTATCCTAACAGTTTCTTGTCCTTTATATGTCAGCTCTACTACAGTCCGCTCCGTGATCAAGATGCAGCAAAAAATCTTCTGTCAGATCCTGATAAACAGGCCTTCTTTCTAATGACCAACCTCAGAATGGTGCTAGTGAATTTTATAACAGGAAGTAACTTTGATCCAAGCTCCGTTCCTGAATCCCTTAAACAGAGTTTTTACTTTGCTGTGTCTGACTGGGATGTGCTGGCTTCGTGTTTTTGTAATGGACAAGCATCTCAATGTGATGCAAATGTAAGTAGCCGAATTGTTACAGACTAAAACTTACTGGGACTTGTATTTTCAATACATCCATGCCTCTTGGAATACAGTACATGTACATGTATTTCAGCGACAACGGTAGTGAATTTAATTTTCATCGCGAACATAGGTGATGTCTCCTGGCATTGAATTCTAAAGGAAAAGAAATGTACTTAAAAGTGTGGTATACACGTGTAGAGCTAATATTTTGCTCAAAAAACCAATTGTTTTTTAATATTGTTGTTGTCGTTGTTATGATGATTGCTTAAGCTCCCTAATGTGTTCCTGATTGCTGCTTGTTTTGCTATCTGCCAGGATATCTCAAGATGTGTATGTCAGAGAAACACTGATGGTGCTAACTGTGAAAAGTGTTTACCTCTTTTCAATAACAGACCTTATCGCACCCAAGAGGCTTGTGAAGGTAATGACTCTTGTTGCTTGTCTTGTTTGCATATGTACTTGTAAATTCATAAATTCCCTAAAAACTGAGTTTACTTACATTGTGCAGTGTACATGTACACACTTGCAACAAATCAGGTGCCCACTATCTATACACACAAACTTTGAATTTCAAAAGCAAACTGATGTTTGCATTTTTTGCTGCCGTCAATTATCTTAGCAGACCTCTTAGGAAATAGAACTTTACATAAACAGGTTCAAAAGGTCATGGTTTGTGATCTGTGATTGGTGGATTTCGATCCGTTTTGTGGGTTTTCTGTTGCAAGATTTGTTGCTTGTGATCATTATTGTGATTGCCAGCAGCAAAAAATGCAATTGTGAAGGTGTGGCCTTTGAACTTTAGAGTTTGTGTGTTTGTGAAAAGTGCAGTAAATTGGGCCCATGCTACAGTGCAAGCCTACAGTGTATGACTGTAGGTCATAGTGTTTTCACAGGCAATTTTAATTTTCATCCACAGTGTTTTTATACATGTAGTACTATTATATCCAGTATTTTCATAAATGAAAGTGGAAGCTCTTTACAATAAACGTGTTCTTGTAGCATAAAGTTCTCATGTATGAAAAAAAAGTCAGTGATTAGAATAATACATGTACATGTAGTCAAAATATATGTACCCTTTTCCCGCTCTGTGTTAGTTTTTGAAAGAACGTGTAGTGGTAGCAAAATATAAATTGTACATTTGCACAACCAGGCAACCAAACCACGGCAAACAAGACTATAGTACAATGCACAATAAAACATGTTTAATAATGTAGTAATAATTATTACTTTGTCGAAATTCTTACATATGTACATCGGTGAATTCCGTTCTAGGTAAAATGTATTTTTCATTTCCTAGCCCTAATCATTCATGGAAGACAGAGGAAAAATTTCTGGTTAATTAGCCTGTCATGCTACAATCGGCGACAAAATGAGTTGAGACACTTTGCCCAAAAGTGGGCTTTTTTACGTTTTATGAACTTCAAAAGGAGGAAATATAGCTTTCCTCCCCCATCCCCCCTGTGCAATGTTGTGCCCTTGTTCTAGCTACCTATAGAAAACAACAAACACCCCAACTTTGAATGGAGGGGACAGGGGAGGGGTGCGGATTCTTCTGTTCTCCTGAGTCAACCGATTTAAGTACAATGTCTCAACAATTTTGTCGCCGATTGTCTGAATCTCAAAAGTGGCCGGACGTCCTTTAGAAAGTTAATTGAATTCATTTTTTTATGCTGGGATGTAAGTCCCCTGGTGGCTTGTTATTTGTTATGTTTGATTTCATCATACCTATTTGAGAACAATTAGAATAAGGCGATTTCGTTATTTTCAGTGCGTGACATTTCGTGTCGCGCTTAACCATGCCTTGACATCGTGCGACCTGGCGCGTCGGGCACGATTT